>JARHVA010005624.1:0-200000 GCA_037957365.1 Torreya grandis
AAAATACGTATAACAATTCAAATTATCATGTTTAATGAAGACCTTATTTGAAATAGTGTATGGGTGTAGACAAATATATGTTATGAAATTTTGGAACATCAATGGTTTTGCATGGTAAAATTGTTGAATGAGATAACTGTGAAAAATATTTGTAAGAGATGCAAATACAATTGAATGAAACATTGGAGTTTAATACAAAGGGATACATACAATATGTTGATATCAAGTGAAGGGGAACGGATCAAGTAGTTTTTAACATATTAGATCATGTAGAATAAAGTGGAAGAATTTGAAAGCTATAAGCAAGATATGCACAATAATTAAAAGACAAAAATGAGCTCAAGTGAAGAGCTACAAATATTAGAATTTGAATGAGTCGAAACAAATAAAAATAAAAATTGGACCATATTAGCTTAGGATGAAAACAACTCAAATCAAGAAAATATAAAAGGATAGAGGGTTTTTTTAGATTGAGTTATAGAGGTGAATAAGAGTTTTTAAAAATTTGCTAAAGTGTTTGGTTAGAAAATAGCCCAAATAATGGTATTTGATCTTGGCACAAACGTAAAAGGAGTATGAATAAATTGGCTCACATAGATCACTATGTATTGATTTGATGATATGAAGGGCCTGATGAATGTTAAAGTGTTTCACACCTAATTTCATGAAACCTTGTGGTAACTAGAAGTAAAACTGAGAGGAAGAAAATGGATATAACAACAATTATGTATTGGGATAAAATCATTTCCATATTGAAAGTCATGTTTTTGCATATAGATTATCAATACGACTTTTGAATAATTTATAATTCAACACACTGTCCATAAATATGTGGATACAAAAAAGAGGTAAATAAGAGGTTTTGAATTTTTCTTAGATGTTTGGATAGAAAAAAAATACAAACAATGAGATTTGATCTCAACACAAGGTGAAAATACTTATAACAATTCAAATTATATATGTTTAATGAAGGCCTGATTTGAAATAGTGTATGGGTGTAGACATAGATATGCTATGAAGTTTTGGAACATCAATGGTTTGGTAGTGGTAAAATTGTTGAATGAGATAACTATGCAGAGTATTTTCAATAGATGAAAATATAATTGAATGAAACATTGGAGCTTAATATGATGAAATCCATATAATAAGTTAATGCCAAGTGAAAGTGAACTGATAGAGTAGTATTTGACATATTGGATTATGTAAATTGAAGTGGAGTAATTTAAAAAACTAAGTGCAAGATCTGCACAACAATTGAAAGAGAAATTTGAACAATGTACCATGGTTTTATAAAAAAAAATGAGCTCAAGTGAAGATCTGCAAGCACTAAGATTTGAACAAGTTGAACCAAAAAAAAAAAATCTGGACCATACTACCATGGGATAAAAAACAAGTCAATAAGAAGTAAATACAAAAGGATAAAGGGTTGTCAAATTGATTATTGAGGTGAATAAGACTTTTGGAAATTTGCTAAGATCTTTGGTTGGAAAATAACTCAAACAGTGGGATTTTGATTTTGGCACAAACTTAAAAAGACTCTGAATATATTAGTTTACTCAACTCACCATGTACTTTTTAATGATATGGAGGCCTTGATTGAATGTGAAAGTGTTTCACACCTAGTCTCCAATAAACCCCCTTGTAATCGGAAGTAAAATTGAAAGAGAGAAAAAAAAGTATACAAAAATTACGTATTGGGATAAAACCATTTCCATATTGAAAGTCATGTATTTAGATATAAATTATCAGTATAACTTGTTGAATAATATACAACTCAACATACCATCCATAAATATATGGATACAAAAAAAGTGGTAAATAAGAATTTTGGATATTTTTGAGATGTTTGGCTGAGAAAAAATACAAATAATGCGATTTGATCTTGACATAATGTGAAAATACATATAACAATTCAATTCATATATGTTTAATGAAGACTTTTTCTGAAATAGTGTATAGGAGTAGACAAAGATATGTTATGAGGTTTTTTGGACATCAATGGTTTTTACATGGTATAATTGTTGAATGAGATAACTGTGTAGAGTATTTGTAATGAGATGCAAATACAATTGAATGAAATATTGGAGCTTAATATGATGGGATACACACAATAGGTTGATATTAAGTGAAGGGGAATTGATCGAGTAGTATTTGACATATTAGATCATGTAGAGTAAGTTAGAGTAATTTGAAATCTATATGCAAGATATGCACACCAATTGAAAGACAAATTTAAACAATATACCATGATTTAGAAAAAAGAATGAGCTCAAGTGAGGAGATACAAATATTAGGATTTGAACAAGTTGAAATAAAAAAAAATTTGGACCATATTAGCTTAGGATGAAAACAAGACAAATCAAGAAAACATAAAATGATAGAGGGGTTGTCAGATTGACTTATATAGGTGAATAAGAGTTTTAAAAATATGCTAAGATGTTTCACTGAAAAAATAACCCAAATAATGGTATTTAATCTTGACACATTTAAAAGGAACTCTGAATAGAGTGGCTTATATATATCACCATGTATTGAATTGATGATATGGAGGGATCAATGAATGTGAAAGTGTTTCACACTACCAAATTTCATAAAATCTTGTGGTAGTTGGAAGTAAAGTTGAGAGGAAGAAAATGGATATACAAAAATTACTTAATGGGATACAAACCATTTTCATATTGAAAGTCATGTTTTCACATATAGATTATCAATACAATTTTTGAATAAACTCACAATTCAACACCCTACTCATAAGTATATGGATACAAAAAAAAAAGGTAAATAAGAGTTTTGAATTTTTTTCAAATGTTTCGCTGGAAAAAATACAAACAATGAGATTTGATCTTGAAATAAGGTGAAAATACTTATAACAATTCAAATTATATATGTTTAATAAAGATATTATTTGAAATAGTCTATGGGTGTAGACAAAGATATGTTACGAAGTTTTCGAACATCAATGGTTTGGTCTGGTAAAATACAATTGAATGAAACATTGGAGCTTAATATGATGAGATACATATAATAAGTTGATGCCATGTGAAGGGGCACTAATAGAGTAGTATTTGACATTTAAGATTATGTAGATTGAAGTCAAATAATTTGAAATATATATGCAAGATATTCACAACAATTGAAAGACAAATTTGAATAATGTACCATGGTTTATAAAAGAAAATGAGCTCAAGTGAAGATATACAAAAACTAGGATTTGAACAAGTTGAAACAAAAACAAATGGACCATATAACATGGGATTAAAAAAATTATATAAGAAGCAAAGACGCAAGGATAAAGGGTTGTCAGATTGACTTATATAGGTGTATAAGAGTTTTGAAAATTTACTAAGATGTTTTGTTAGAAAATAACCCAAACAGTGAGATTTTATCTTTGGTGCAAACATAAAAGGAGTCTGAGTAGATTGGCTTATATAGAACACCATGTACCTAATTTCATGAGACCACGTGGTAGTTGGAAGTAAAATTTAAAAGAAGAAAAAGGGTATACAAAAATGACGTAATGGGATAAAATTGTTTCCATATTGAGTCATGTTTTTAAATAAAGATTATCAATATATGTGTTGAGTAATTTACAATTCAACATACCATATATAAATATAAGGATAGAAAAAAAGGTAAATAGGAGTTTTCAATATTTTAGAGATATTTGGCTTGAATAAAAATGCAAACAATGTGATTTGATCTTGACCAAATGTGAAAATACCTATAAAAATTCAAATTAAGTTTTTTTAATGAAGACCTTATTTAAAATATGGTATGGATATAAACAAAGATATGTTATGAATTTTTGGAACATCAATGGTTTTGAATGGAAAAATTGTTGAATAAGATAACTATGCCGAGTATTTATAAGAGATATAAATACAATTGAATGAAACATTGGAGCTTCATATGATGGGATACATCTAATAAGTTGATGTTAGGTGAAGGGGAAATCATAGAGTAATATTTGACATATTGGATTATGTAGATCAAAGTGGAAGAATTTTAAAACTATATGCAAGATATGCACATCAATTGAAAGACAAATTTGAGCAATGTACCATGGTTTACAAACAAAATGAGCTCAAGTGAAGAGCTCTAAATATTAAGATTTGAACAAGATGAAAAAAATGCATTCTATGGAATTTGATCTTGACATAAGATGAAAATATCTATAACAATTCAAATCATATATGTTTAATGAAGACCTTTTTTGAAATAGTGTATAGGTGTAGACAAATATATGTTACAAAGTTTTGGAACATCAATGGTTTGGTGTGGTAAAATTGTTGAATGAGATAACTATGCAGATTATTTTCAAGAGATGCAAATAAAATTGAATGAAACATTGGAGCTATATACAATGAGATACATATATTAAGTTGATATCAAGTGAAAGGGAATGGATATAGTAATATTTGAAACATTGAATTATGTAGATCAAAGTGTAGGAATTTGAAAACTATATGCAAGATATGCACAACTATTGAAATACAAATTTGAATAATGTACCATGCTTTACAAACAAAAAAGAGCTCAAGTGAAGAGTTACAAATATTAAGATTTGAACAAATCAAAACAAAAGAACAAAAATTAGATCATATTAGCCTAAGATAAAAACAAGTCAATTTCAAGCAAAGATAAAATGATAAAGGGTTGTGAGATTGACCTATATAGGTGACTAAGAGTTTTGGACTTTTGTAAGATCTTTGTTTGGAAAAGAATCCAAATAGTGTGATTTCTTATCGACACAAGCTTAAAAGGAGTCTGAATAGATTTGCTTACATAGATTATCATGAACTTCTTTGATGATACATAGGCCTGATGAACATCAAAGTGTTTCACACCTAGTTTCATCAAGCCCCATAACAGCTGGAAGTAAATTTGGGAGGAAAAAAATAGGTATATGAAAAGTACATAATGAAACAAAATGGTTTCAATATTAAAAGTCATGTTTTTACATATATATTAACAATATATATTGCTAAATTAATTTGTAGTTCAATAGTGTCCATAAATATATGGATACAAAAAAGAGGTAAATAGGATTTTTGGAATTCTTTTGAGATGTTTGGCTGAAAAAAATGCAAATAGTGGGATTTGATCTCGACACAAAGTGAAAATACCTATAACAATTTAATTGATATATATTTAATGATGACCTTATTTGAAATAGTGTAAGGGTGTAAGCAAAGATATGTTACAAAGTTTTGGAACATCAATGGTTTTATGTGTTAAATTTTTTGAATGAGATAGCCATGTAGAGTATTTACAAGAGATGCAAATACAATTAAATGAACCATTAGAGCTTAATACAATGAAATAAATATAATAAGTTGATATCAAGTGAAGGGAAATTGATATAGTAGTATTTGATGTATTAAATTAGGTAGATCAAAGTGATGAATTTGAAAACTATAGACAAGATATGTGCAACGATTGGAAGACAAATTTGAATAATGTATCATGGTCTATAAATAAAAATGAGCTCAAGTGGATAGCTAAAAATATTAAGATATGAACAAATTGAAACAAATAAATAAAAATGACAATATATTACCATGGGATAAAAATAAGTCAATTTGAAGCAAAAAGAAAAGGATAGAGGGTTAATCGATTGACTTATTGCGCTGTATAAGGGTTTTGGAAATTTGCTATAATGTTTTATTAAAAAATAACACAAACAATGGGATTTGATCTTGGCACAAGTTTAAATAGAGTTTGAATAGATAGGCTTATGTAGATCACCATGTACTAATTTGATGATATAGAGGGGCCGATGAATGTGAAAGTGTTTCACATCTAGTTTCATGAATCCCTGTGGTAGTTGGAAGTAAAATTGAGAGGAAAAAAATGGGTATACAAAAATTATGTCATAGGATAAAATGGTTTTCTTATTGAAAGCAATGTTTTTGTATATATATTATCAATAGAGTTTGTTGAATTATTTATAATTCAACATCTTATCCATAAATATATGGATTCAAAAAAGAGGTCAATATAAGTTTTGAATTTTTTTGATATGTTTAGTTTGGAAAAAATGCAAAGAATGGGTTTTCATTTCATCACAAGGTCAAAATACTTATAAAAATACAAATTCTATATGTTTAATGAAGACCTTATTTGAAATAGTGTATGGGTGTAGACAAAGATATGTTACGAAGTTGTGAAACATCAATGGTTTTGAATGATAAAATTGTTGAATGAGATAGTGATGTAGAGTATTTATGACAGATGAAAATACAATTGAATGAAACATTAGAGCTTAATACGATGGGATACATATAATAAATTGATATCAAGTGAAGGGGATATGATAGAGTTTGATATATTGGATTATGTAGATCAAAGCGGAAACATTTGAAAATTATATGCAAGATATGAACAACTATTGAAAGACAAATTTGAACAATGTATTATGGTTTTTAAACAAAAATGAACTCAATTGAAAAGCTACAAATATGAAGATTTTAACCAATCGAAACCAAAAAGAAAGAAAGAAAACTAGACCATTTTAGCATGGGATAAAAACAAGTTAGTTTCAAGCAAAGATAAAAGGATAGAGAGTTGTCAGATTGACTTATAAAGGTGAAGAAGAGTTTTCAATTTTTGCTAAGATCTTTGGTTGAAAAACAGCCCAAACAATGGGATTTGATTTTGGCACAAACTTGAAAAGAGTATGAATAGATTGGCTTACCTATATGACCATGTGATTTTTTGTTGATATGGAGGCTTCGATGAATGTAAAAGTGTTTCACAATTAGTTTCATTAAACCCCCTAGTAGTTGGAAGCAAAATTGAGAGGAATAAAATGGGTATACAAAAATTACTCAATGGGATAAAATGGTTTCCATATTGAGAGTCATGTTTTCACATAAAAATTATCAATAAGATTTGTTGAATAATTTACAGTTCAACATACCCTCCATATTGATACAGAAAAGAGGTAAATAAGAGTTTTAGAATTTTTTTGATATGTTTGGATGGGAAAAAATGTATTTAGTGGAATTTGATCTCAACACAAGGAGAAAATATCTATAATGATTCTAATTATATAAGTTTAATGAAGACATTTTTTGAAATAGTGTATGGATATAGACAAATATATGTTACTCAGTTTTAAAACATCGATGGTTTCACTTAGTAAAATTTTTGAATGAGATAACTATGCATAGTATTTTCAAGAGATGCAAATAGAATTGTATGAAATATTAAAGATAAATACGATGGGATACAAATAATAAGTTGATATCAAGTGAAGGGGAACCGAGATAGTAGTATTTGACATACAAGATTATGTAGATCGAAGTAGAGGAATTTGAAAACTATATCTAAAATATGAAAAATAATTGAAAGACAAATTTAAACAATGTACCATATTTTACAAATAAAAATAAGCTCAAGTGAAAAGCTAAAACATTAAGATTTGAATAAGTGGAAACAAAAAGCAAAAAGTAGACCATATTAACATGAGATAAAAACAAGTGAATTTCAAGCAAAAATAAAAGGATAGAGGGTTGTAAGATTGACCTATTTAGGTCAATAAGAGCTTTAGAAATTTGCAAGATATGTGGTTGGAAAATGACCCAAATAGTGGGATTAGATCTTAGCACAATCTTAAAATGAGTCTAAATAGATTGGCTTACATAGATTTTCATGTATTTCTTTGATGATATATAGGCTTGATGAAGGTGAAAGTGTTTTACACTTAGTTTCATGAAGCCTCATAGTAGATGGAAGTAATATTGGGAGGAAGAAAATGGGTATACAAAAAGTACGTAATGGGATAAAATGGTTTCAATATTGAAAGTATTGTTTTTGCATATACACTATCAATATGACTTGTTAAATTAATTTACAGTTCAACGTACCATCCATAAATATATGGATAAAAAAAAAGATAAATAGGTTCTTTGAAATTCTTTTGAGATGTTTGGCTGGAAAAAATGCAAATAGTGCGATTTGATCTCGATACAAGGTAAAAATACTTATAGAAATTCAATTGATATATGTTTAATGATGATGATTTTTGAAATGTTGTATGGGTGTAGACAAAGATATGTTACGAAGTTTTGAAAAATCAATGATTTTACGTGGTAATTTTTTTATGAAATAACTATGCATAGTGTTTACAAGAGATGCAAATATAATTGAATGAAACCTTGGATCTTAATATGATGCAAAATAAGTTAATATCAAGTGAAGGAAAATTGATAGAGTAGCATTTGACATTTCAGATTATGTAGATCAAAGTGATGAATTTGAAAACTATATGCAAGATGTGCATAAGAATTGAAAAATAAAATTTAACAACGTACCGTGGTCTGCAAATAAAAATGAGTTCAAGTGTGTAGCTAAAAATATTAAGATTTGAATAAATTGAAACAAAAAATAGACTATATTACCATGTGAAAAAAACAAGTCAATTTAAAGCAAAGAAAAAATGATAGAGGGTTATTAGATTGACTTATTGAAATGAATAAGAGTTTTGAAAAATTGCTAAGATATTTTATTAGAAAATAACCCAAACAGTGGGACTTGATCTTGGCATAAATTTAAATGGAGTTTGAATAGATTTGTTTACATAGATCACCATGTGCTAATTTGATGATATGGAGGGGTTGATGAACGTGAAAGTGTTTCACAACTAGTTTCATGAATACCTGTGGTAGTCGGAAGTAAAATTGAGAGGAAAAAATGAATATACAAAAATTAGGTAATAGAGTAAAATTTTTTTCATATTGAAAGTCATGTTTTTCAATATATATTATCAATACGACTTGCCGAGTGATTTATAATTCAATGTACTATCCATAAATATATGGATACAAAAAAGAGGTGACAAAGAGTTTTGATTTTTTTACATGTTTGGTTTGGAAAAAAATGCAAGCAATGAGAGTTGATTTTGACATAAGGTAAAAATACCTATAACAATACAAATTATATATGTTTGATGAATACCTTATTTGAAATAGTGTGTGGGTGTAGACAAAGATGTGTTAAAAATTTTTGGAACATCAATGGTTTTGAATGGTAAAATTATTGAATGAGATAACTATGCAGAGTATTTGTAAGAGATGCAAATACAATTGAATGAAACATTTGAGCTTAATACAGTAGGATACATATAATAAGTTGATATGAAGTGTAAAATAACTGATAGAGAAGTATTTGACATATTAGATTATGTAGATCAAAGCGAAGGAGTTTGAAAACTATATGCATGATATACACATATCTATTGAAAGACATTTGAACAATGTGTTATGGTTTTTAAACAAAAATGATCTCAATTAAAGAACTACAAATATTAATAAGATTTTAACAATTAAAAAAATAAAATAAAATAAAATAAAATTGGACCATATTACCAGGGGATAAAAACAAGTTATATTCAAGCAAAGACAGAAGGATAGAGGCTTGTCAGATTGATTTATTGAAGTCAATAAGAGTTTTGAAAACTTACTAAGATGTTTGGTTGGAAAATAACCCAAACAATGGGATTTGATTTTGACACAAGCTTAAAAGGGGTTTGAATAAATTTTCTTACTTAGATCACCATGTAGTTTTTTGATGATATGAAGGCCCTGATGAACGTGAAAGTGTGTCATACTTAGTTTCATTAAATCCTTCGGTAGTTGAAATTAAAATTGAGAGAAAGAAAATGGGTATACAAAAATTATGTAATGGTATAAATGGTTTCCATATTTAAAGTTTTTCTTTACATACAAATTATCAATAGGACTTACTGGATAATATAGTTGAAAGTACCCTTCATAAAGATATTGATACAACAAAGAGGTAGATAGGAGTTTTGGAATTTTTTTCAGAGGTTTGGATGGAAAAAAATTCATTAAGTGGAATTTGATTTCGATATAAGGTGAAAATATCTATAAAAATTCAAATTATATATGTTTAATAAAGACCTCTTTTAAAATAGTGTATGGGTGTAGGCAAATATATGTTACAAAGTTTTGGAACATCAATGGTTTTTACGTGGTAAATTTATTAAATGAGATAACTATGCAAAGTATTTTCAAGAGATGCAAATAGAATTTAATGAAACATTGGATCTATATATGATGGGATACATATAACAAGTTGATGTCGAGTGAAGGGAAACCAATATAGTAGTATTTGACATATTGGATTATGTAGATCGAAGTGGAGGGATTTGAAAACTATATGCAAGATATACAACTATTGAAATAAAAATTTAAATAATGTATCATGTTTTACAAACAAAAATGAGCTCAAATGAAGAGCTTCAAATATTAAGATTTGACCAAGTCAAAACAAAAAATTAAAAACTAGACTATATTACCTTGGGATGAAAACAAGTCAATTTGAAGCAAAGATACAATGATAGAGGGTTGTAAGATTGACCTATACAGGGGAATAAGAGTTTTAGAAATTTGTAAAATCTTTGTTTGAAAAATTAGCCAAACAGTGGGATTTGATATTGGCACAAGCTTAAAAAGAGTTTGAATTGATTGACTTACATAGGCCTGATGAATGTGAAATTGTTTCAAACCTAGTTTCATGAAGCCTTATAGTAGCTTGAAGTAAAATTGGGAGGAAGAAAATGGGTATATAAAAAGTACGTAATGGGATAAAATGGTTTCCATATTGAAATTCTTGTTTTTTGATATACATTATCAATAGGATTTGCTCAATTAATTTATAGTTCAATGTACCGTCTATAAATATATGGATACAAAAAAGAGGTTAATAGGAGTTTTGGAAATTTTTTAAGAGGTTTCGTTGGAAAAAATGCAAACAATGGGATTTGATCTCGACACAAGGTTATAATATCCAGAATAATTCAATTGATATATGTTTAATGATGACCTTTTTTGAAATAGTGTAAGGGTGTAGAAAAAGATATATTATGAAGTTTTAGAGCATGAATGGTTTTACGTGTTAAAATTGTTGAATGAGATAACTATGCAGAGTATTTATAAGAGATACAAATACAATTGAATGAACCATTGGAGCTTAATACAATGAAATAAATATAATAAGTTGATATCAAGTGATGGGAAACTAGTTGAGTAGTATTTGACATATTGAATTATGTAGATCAAAGATATGAATTTGAAAACTATATGCAAGATATGTAAAACAATTGAAAAATAAATTTGAACAATGTATCATGGTCTACAAATAAAAATGAGCTTAGGTGAACAACTAAAAATATTAAGATTTGAATAAATCAAAACAAAAAAATAAAAAGGAGACCATATTACCATAGGATAAAAATAATTCAATTTGAAGCAAAGAGAAAGGTATAGAGGGTTGTCATATTGACTTATTGAGGTGAATAAGATTTTTAAAAATTTGGTATGATGTTTTATTGGAAAATAAATGAAACAGTGGGATTTGATCTTGGCACAAGCTTTAGTGGAGTCTGTATAGATTGGCTTACATAGATCACCATGTATTGATTTGATGATATGGAAGGGCAAATGAATATGAAAGTGTTTAACACCTAGTTTCATGAATCCCTGTGGAAGTTGGAAGTAAAATTGAGAGGAAGGAAATGGGTATACAAAAATGACGTAATAAGATAAAATGATTTTCTTATTGAAAGTCATGTTTTTGCATATATTATCAATATGACTTGCTTATTGATTTATAATTCAATGTACTATCCAAAATATATGGATACAAAAAATAGGTAAATAGAAGTTTTGAATTTATTTTTTTGATATGTTTGGTTTGAAAAAAAATGCAAATAGTGGGAGTCGATTTCGACACAAGGTGAAAATACTTATAACAATACAAATTATATATGTTTAATGAAGACCTTATTTGAAATAGTGTATGGGTGTAGATAAAGATATGTTACGAAGTTTTGGAACATCAATGGTTTTGAATGGTAAAATTGTTGAATGAGATAACTATGCAGAGTATTTGTAAGAGATACAAATACAATTGAATGAAACATTGGAGATTAATACGGTGGGTTACATATATGAAAGTTGATATCAAGTGAAAGGGAACTGATAGAGTAGTATTTGACATCTTAGATTATGTGAACTTAAGTGGAGGATTTTTAAAACTGTATGCAAGATATGCACAACTAGTGAAAAAAAAATTTGAACAATGTATTATGGTTTATAAACAAAAATAAACTCAATTGAAGAGCTACAATTTTTAAGATTTTAACAAGTCAAAAGAAAAAAAAAATGGGACCATATTACCATGGGATAAAAATAAGTTAGTTTTAAGCAAAGAAAAAGGGTATAGGGTTGTTAGATTGACTTATAGAGGTGAATATTCTAGAAATTTACTAAGATCTTTGGTTGGAAAATAACCCAAATAGTGGGATTTGATTTTGGCACAAACTTAAAAGGGGTCTGAATAGATTGGCTTACTTAGATCATGATGTATTTTTTTGATGATATGGAGGCCTTGATGAACATGAAAGTGTTCCACACCTAGTTTCATTGAACCTCTTGGTAGTTGAAAGTAAAATTAAGATAAAGAAAATGAGTACACAAAAATTATGTAATGGGATAAATAGTTTCCATATTGAAAGTTGTGTTTTTATATACAAATTATCAATAGGATTTACTGAATAATTTACAGTTAAACGTGCTCTCCATAAATATATTCATACAAAAAAGAGGTAAATAAGAGTTTTAATGAATGTGAAAGTGTTTCACACCTAGTTTCTTGAATCTCTGTGGTAGTTGGAAGTAAAATTTAGTGGAAGAAAATGGGTATATAAAAATTATGTCATATGATAAAATTGTTTCCTTATTGAAAGCCATGTTTTTTGCATATATATTATCAATATTACTTGCTAAGTGATTTATAATTCAATGTATTGTCAATAAATATATGGATTCAAGAAAGAGGTAAATAGGCGTTTTGAATTTTTTTGATATGTATAGTTTGAAAAAAATGCAAACAATGGGAGTTGATTTTGACACAAGGTGAAAATACTTATAATATTACAAATTATATATGTTTAATGAAGACATTATTTGAAATAGTGTATGGGTGTGGACAAATATATGTTATGAAATTTTATAAAATCAATGGTTTTGAATGGTAAAATTGTTGAATGAGATAACTATGCAGAGTATTTGTAAGAGATGCAGATTCAATTGAATGAAATATTGGATCTTAATACTATTGGATACATATAATAAATTTATATCAAGTGAAAGGGAAATGATAGAGCAGTATTTGACATATTGAATTATGTAGATCGAAGTGGAGGAATTTGAAAACTATATGCAAGATACACACAACTATTGAAAGACAAATTTGAACAATGTATGATGGTTTTGCAACAAAAATGAACTCAATTGAAGAGCTACAAATATTAAAATTTTAACAAGTCGAAACAAAAAATAACAAAAACTAGACCATACTAACATGGGATAAAAACAAGTTAGTTTCAAACAAAGATAAAAGGATAGAGGGTTGTCAGATTGACTTATATAGGTGAATAAGAGTTTTGAAAATTTGCTAAAATCTTTGGTTGGAAAATAACTCAAACACTAGGTTTTGATTTTGGCACAAGCTGAAACATAGTATGAATAGATTGGCTTACCTAGATCACCATGTACTTTTTTGATGATATGGAGTCCTTGATGAACATGAAAGTGTTTCACATCTAGTTTCATTAAAACCCCTAGTAGTTGGAAGTAAAATTGAGAGGAAGAAAATGGGTCTACAAAAATTACATAATGAGATAAAATGGTTTCCATATTGAAAGTCATGTTTTCACATACAAATTATCAATAGGACTTGTTGAAAAATTTACAGATCAACGTACCCTCAATAAATATATTATTAGAAAAAAGAGGTAAATAAATTTTTTGAATTTTTTTTGATATGTTTGGATGTATAAAAATGCATTCAGTGGAATTTAATCTCAACACAAGGTGAAAATATCTATAACAATTGAAATTATTTAAGTTTAATGAAGACCTAATTTAAAATATTGTATGGGTGTAGACAAATATTTGTTAAGAAGTTTTGAAACATCAATGGTTTTACGTAGAAAAATCGTTGAATGAGAAAACTATGTAGGGTATTTACAATAGATACAAATATAATTGAATGAAACATTAAAGCTAAATACGATGGGATACAAAAAATAAGTTGATATCAACTGAAGGGGAATCGATATAGTAGTATTTGACATACATGATTATGTGGATCAAAGTGGAGGAATTTGAAAACTATATGTAAGATAAACACAATAATTGAAAGACAAATTTGAATAATGTACAATGTTTTAAAAATAAAAATGAGGTCAAGTGAAGAGCTACAAATATTAAGATTCGAACAAGTCGAAACAAAAAACAAAAACTAGACCATATTAGCATGGGATAAAAACAAGTGAATTTCAAGCAAAAATAAAAGGATAGAGGGTTGTAAGATTGAACTATATAGGTGAATACAAGTTTTGGAAATTCACAAGGTATTTGGTTGGAAAATAAACCAAACAATGGGATTTGATCTTGGCACAAGCTTAAAAGGAGTCTGAATAGATTGGCTTACATAGATTACCATTTACCTCTTTAATGATATATAGGCTTGATGAATGTGAAAGTGATTCACACCTAGTTTCATGAAGCCTCATAGTAGTTGGAAGTAAAATTGGGAGGAAAAAAATAGGTATACAAAATGTACGTAATGTGATAAAATGGTTTCCATATTGAAAGTCTTATTTTCGCATATACATTATCAATAAGAATTGTAAATTAATTTAAACTTAAATGTATTGTCCATAAATATATGGATACAAAAAAGAGATAAATAAGAGTCTTGGAATTCTTTTGAGATTTTTGGCTAGAAAAAATGTAAATAGTGGAATTTGATCTTGACAGAAGGTGAAAATACTTATAACAATTCAACTGATATATGTTTAATGATGACCATTTTTGAAATAGTTTCAGGGTGTAGAAAAATATATGTTATAAGGTTTTGAAATATCAGTGGTTTTACATGGTAAAATTATTTTATGAGATAATTATCTAGAGTATTTATAAGATATGCAAATATAATTGAATGAAACATTAGAGCTTAATATGATGGAACACATGTAAAAAGTTAATATCAAGTGAAGGGAAATTGATAGACTAATATTCGACATATTGGGTTATGTCTATTGAAGTGATGAATTTAAAAAATATATGAAAGATGTGTACAACAACTGAAAAAAAAATTTGAACAACGTACCATGGTATACAAATAAAAATGAGTTAATATGAGCAACTAAAAAATATTAAGATTTGTATAAATTGAAACAAAAAAAACAAAAACTAGACCATATTACCATGGGAAAAAAACAAGTCAATTTAAAGCAAAGAAAAAAAGATAGAATGTTGTCAAATTGACTTATTGAGGTGAATAAGAGTTTTAAAAATTTACTAAGATGTTTTATAGTAAAATAACCCACAAAGTGGGATTTGATCTTTGCACAAGCTTAAATAGAGTCTGATTAGATTGGCTTACATAAATCACCATGTATTGATTTAATGATATAAAGGGCTCAATGAATGTGAAAGATTTTCACACTTATTTTCTTTTAATCCCATGGTAGATGAAAGTAAAATTAAGAGGAAGAAAATGGGCATACAAAAAATATGTAATGGAATAAAACCGTTGAAAGATATAAGTATGTAGAGTATTTATAAAAGATGTAAATACAACTGAATGAACCATTGGAGCTTAATACAACAAAATGCATATAATAAGTTGATATAAAGTGAAGGGAAACTGAGAGAGTAGTGTTTGACATATTAGATTATGTAGATCAAAGTGATGAATTTGAAATTTATATGCAAGATATGTTCAACAATTGAAAAAAAGATTTTGAATAATGTAAAATGGTCTAAAAATAAAAATGAGCTCAAGTGAGCAACTAAAAATATTAAGATTTGAACAAATCGAAAGAAAAAAATAAAAATGAGACCATAGTACCATAGAATAAAAATAATTGAATTTGAAGAAAAGAGAAAATAATAGAGGGTTGTCAAATTGATTTATTGAGGTGAATAAGAGTTTTGAAAATTTGCCATGATGTTTTATCGGAAAATAACCCAACAGTGGGATTTTATCTTGGTACAAGTTTTAATGGAGTCTAAATAGATTGGCTTACATGGATAACCATATACTGATTTTATGATATGGAGGGGCCGATGAATGTGAAAGTGTTTCACACTTAGTTTCATGAATCCCTATGGTAGTTGGAAGTAAAATTGAGAGGAAGAAAATGGGTATACAAAAAATACATAATAGGATAAAATGATTTCCTTATTGAAAGTCATGTTTTTGCATATATATTATCAATACGACTTACTGATTGATATATACTTCAATGTACTGTCCATAAATATATTGATAATAAAAAGAGGTAAAAAGAAGTTATCAATTTTTTTTTATATGTTTGATTTGAAAAAAATACAAATAGTGGGAGTAGATTTCGACACTAGGTGAAAATACCTATAATAATACAAATTATATATGTTTATTGAAGACCTTATTTAAAATTATGTATGGATGTAGGCAAATATATGTTACGAAGTTTTGAAACATCAATGGTTTTGAATGGTAAAATTGTTGAATGATATAACTATGCGAAGTATTTGTAGGAGATGCAAATATAATTGAATAAGACATTAGATCTTAATACAATGGGATACTTATAGAGTAGTATTTAACATATTTGATTATGAAGATCGAAGAAGGGGAATTTGAAAACTATATGTAAAATATGCACAACTATTGAAAGTCATATTTGACAAATGTATTATGGTTTTTAAACAAAAATGAACTCAAATGAAGAGCTACAAATATTAATAAATTAACAAGTTGAAACCATAAAAAATAAAATGGACCATATTAGCATGGGATAAAACAAAATTAATTTTAAGCAAATATGAAACATTGGAGCTTAATACGATAAAATCCATATAATAAGTTGATGCCAAGTGAAAGTGAACTGATATAGTAGTATTTAACATATTTGATTGTGTAAATTAAAGTGGAGTAATTTAAAAATTAAGTGCAAGATCTACACAATAATTGAAAGACGAATTTGAAAAATATACCATGGTTTATAAAAAAAATGAGCTCAAGTGAAGATTTGCAAGTACTAAGATTTGAACAAGTTGAAATTTAAAAAAAAAAAAAAAATCTGGACCATACTACCATGGGATAAAAACAAGTCAATAAGAATTAAATACAAAAGGATAAAGAGTTGTCAATTGATTATTGAGGTGAATAAGACTTTTGGAAATTTTCTAAGATCTTTGGTTGCAAAATAACCTAAACAGTGGGATTTGATTTTGGCACAAGCTTAAAAAGACTCTGAATAGATTGGTTTACCTATAACACCACGTACTTTTTTGATGATATGGAGGCCTCGATGAATGTGAAAGTCTTTCACACCTAGTCTCATTAAACCCCTTTGTAGTCGAAAGTAAAATTGAAAAGAGGAAAAAGGGTATACAAAAATTACGTATTGAGATAAAACCATTTCTATATTCAAAGTCATGTATTTGCATGTAGATTATCAGTACAACTTATTGAATAATTTACAATTCAACATACCATCCATAAATATATGGATACAAAAAATTGGTAAATAAGAATTTTGGATATTTTTGAGATGTTTGGCTGAAAAAAAATACAAATAATGAAATTTGATCTCAACACAATGTGAAAATACGTATAACAATTTAAATTATATATGTTTAATGAAATTTTTTTCTGAAATAGTGTATGGGTGTAGACAAAGATATGTTACAAAGTTTTGGAACATCAATGGTTTTACATGGTATAATTATTGAATGAGATAACTGTGTAGAGTATTTGTAAGATATGCAAATATAATTGAATGAAATATTTGAGCTTAATACGATGGGATATACACAATAAGTTTATATCAAGTGAAGGGGAACTAATCGAGTAGTATTTGACATATTAGATCATGTAGAGTAAATTGGAGGAATTTGAAAGCTATATGCAAGATACACACACCAATTCAAAGGTAACTTTAAACAATATACCATGCTTTAGAAAAAAGAATGAGCTCAAGTGAAGAGATACAAATATTAGGATTTGAACAAGTCAAAACAACAAAATTTTGGACCGTATTAGCTTAGGATGAAAATAAGACAAATCAAGAAAACATAAAAAGATATAGGGTTGTCAGATTGAATTATATATGTGAATAAGAGTTTTAAAAATATGCTAAGATGTTTCATTGGAAAATAACCCAAATAATGGTATTTGATCTTTGCACAAATTTAAAAGGACTCTGAATAGATTGGCTTGTATAGATCACCATGTATTGAATTGATGATATGGAGGGATCGATGAATGTGAAAGTGTTTCACACCACATTTCATAAAACCTTGTCATAGTTAGAAGTAAAGTTGAGAGGAAGAAAATGGATATACAAAAATTACTTAATGGGATAAAACCATTTCCATATTGAAAGTCATGTTATTGCATATAGATTATTAATACAACTTTTGAATAATTCATAATTCAACACCCCGTTCATAAATATATGGATACAAAAAAATGGGAAATAAGAGTATTGAACTTTTTTTGAGATGTTTCCTTGGAAAAAATACAAAAAATGAGATTTGATCTCGAAACAAGGTGAAACTACTTATAACAATGCAAATTATATATGTTTAATAAAGATATTATTTGAAATAGTCTATGGGTGTAGACAAAGATATGTTACGAAGTTTTTGAACATCAATTGTTTAGAGTGGTAAAATTATTGAATGAGATAATTATGCATAGTATTTACAAGAGATGAAAATACAATTGAATGAAACAATGGAGCTTAATATGATGAGATGCATATAATATGTTGATGCCATGTGAAGGGGCACTGATAGAGTAGTATTTGACATATAATATTATGTAGATCGAAGTCAAATAATTTGAAATATATATGCAACATATTCACAACAATTGAAAGACAAATTTGAATAATGTACCATGGTTTATAAAAGAAAATGAGCTCAAGTGAAAATATAAAAAAACTAGGATTTGAACAAGTTGAAAAAAAAAAAAATTGGACCATATACCATGGGATAAAAACAATTATATAAGAAGCAAAGGCAAAAGGATAAAGGGTTGTCAGATTGACTTATATAGGTGAATAAGAGTTTTGAAAATCTATTGAAATGTTTTGTTGAAAAATTACCCAAATAGTCAGATTTTATCTTTGGTGCAAACATAAAAGGAGTCTGAGTAGATTGGCTTATATAGATGACATTGTATCTAATTTCATAAAACCATGTGGTAGTTGGAAATGAAATTTAAAGAAAGAAAAAGAGTATACAAAAATTACGTAATGAGATAAAATTGTTTCCATATTGATAGTCATGTTTTTAAATAAAGATTATGTGTTGAGTAATTTATAATTCAACATACCATCCATAAATATATGGATAGAAAAAAAGGTAAATAGGAGATTTCGATTTTTTAGATATATTTGGCTTGAATAAAAATGCAAATTATGTGATTTGATCACGACAAAAGGTGAAAATACCTATAACAATTCAAATTATGTTTTTTTAATGAAGAACTTATTTCAAATAGGATACGAATATGAACAAAGATATGTTATGAATTTTTGGAACATCAATGGTTTTGCATGGTAAAATTGTTGAAAAAGATAACTATGCCTAGTATTTATAAGAGATGTAAATACAATTGAATGAAACATTGGAGCTTCATATGATGGGATACATATAATAAGTTGATGTCAGGTGAAGGGGAAATCATAGAGTGATATTTGACATATTGGATTATGTAGATCAAAGTAGAGGAATTTTACAACTATATGTAAGATATGCACATCAATTGAAAGACAAATTTGAGCAATGTACCGTGGTTTACAAACAAAAGATAACTCAAGTGAAGAGCTATAAATATTAAGATTTGAACAAGTTGAAAAAAAAAAGCATTATGTGGAATTTGATCTCAACATAAGGTGAAAATATCTATAACAATTCATATTATATATGTTTAATGAAGACGTTTTCTGAAATAGTGTATGTGTGTAGACGAATATATGTTATAAAGTTTTGGAACATCAATGATTTTGTGTGGTAAAATTGTTGAATGAGATAACTATGTAGAGTATTTTTAAGAGATGCAAATAAAATTGACTGAAACATTGGAGCTATATTCAATGTGATACATATATTAAGTTGATATCAAGTGAAGGGGAACCGGTATAGTAGTATTTGACACATTGAATTATGTAGATCAAATTGGAGGAATTTGAAAACTATATGCAAGATATGCACAACTATTGTAATACAAATTTGAATAATGTACCATCTTTTACAAAAAAAATGAGCTCAAGTGAAGAGTTACAAATATTAAGATTTGAACAAGTCAAAACAAAAGAACAAAAACAAGACCATATTAGCCTATGATAAAAACAAGTCAATTTCAAGCAAAGATAAAATGATAGACGGTTGTGAGATTGATCTATATAGGTGAAAAAGAGTTTTGGACATTTGTAAGATCTTTTTTTGGAAAAGAACTCAAATAGTGGGATTTCTTCTTGACACAAGCTTAAAAGGAGTCTGAATAGATTTGCTTACATAGATTACCATGAACTTCTTTGATGATATATATGTCTGATGAACATCAAAGTGTTTCACACTTAGTTTCATCAAGCCCCATAGTAGCTGAAAGTAAATTTGAGAGGAAAAAAATGGGTATACGAAAAGTATATAATGAGATAAAATGGTTTCAATATTGAAAGTCATGTTTTTACATGTAAATTAAAAATATGACATGCTAAATTAATTTATAGTTCAATAGTGTCCATACATATATAGATACAAAAATGAGGTAAATAGGAGTTTTGGAATTCTTTTGTGATGTTCGGTTGGAAGAAATGTAAACAGGTGGATTTGATCTCGACACAAGGTGAAAATACTTGTAACAATTTAATTGATATATGTTTAATGATGACTTTATTTGAAATAGTGTAAGGGTGTAAAATTTACGTGTTAAATTTTTTGAATGAAATAGCCACGCTGAGTATTTACAAGAGATGAAAATACAATTAAATGAACCATTAGAGCTTAATATAATGGAATACATATAATAAGTTGATATAAGTGAAGGAAAACTGATAGAGTAGTATTTGACATATTAGATTATGTAGATTGAAGTGATAAATTTGAAAACTATATACAAGATATGCATAACAATGGGAAGATGAATTTGAATAATGTATCATGGTATACAAATAAAAATGAGCTCAAGTGGATCGCTAAAAATGTGAATATTTAAACAAATCAAAACAAAAAAATAAAAATGACAACATATTACCATGGGATAAAAATAAGTCAAGTTGAAGGATAGAGGGTTATTATATTGACTTATTGGGCTGTATAAGTTTTAAAAATTTGCTATGATGTTTTATTAAAAAATAACACAAACAACGAGATTTGATCTTTGCACAAGTTTAAATAGAGTTTGAATAGATAGGCTTACATAGATCACCATGTACTGATTTGATGATATAGAGGGGCCGATGAACGTGAAAGTGTTTCACACCTAGTTTCTTGAATACCTGTGGTAGTTGGAAGTAAAATTGAGAGGAAGAAAATGGTTATACACAAATTATGTCATAAGATAAAATGGTTTCCTTATTGAGAACAATGTTTTTGCATATATATTATCAATACAACTTGTTGAGTGATTTATATTCAACATCTTATCTATAAATATATGGATTCAAAAAAGAGGTAAATAGAAGTTTTGAACTTTTTTGATATGTTTAGTTGAAAAAAAATATAAAAAGTGGGTTTTGATTTCGCCACAAGGTCAAAATACCTATATAAATACAAATTATATATGTTTAATGAAGACCTTATTTGAAGTAGTGTATGGGTGTAGACAAAGATATGTTACAAAGTTGTGGAACATAATGGTTTTGAATGGTAAAATTGTTGAATGAGATAATGATGCAGAGTATTTATAAGAGATAGAAATACAATTGAATGAAACATTGGAGCTTAATACGATGGGATACATATAATAAGTTGATATCAAGTGAAGGGGATATGATAGTGTTTGACATATTGGATTATGTAGATCAAAGGGGAAGAATTTGAAAACTATATGCAAGATATGCACAACTATTGAAAGACAAATTTGAACAATGTATTATGGTTATCAAACAAAAATGAACTCAATTGAAAAGCTACAAATATAAAGGTTTTAACTAGTCGAAACCAAAGAAAAAAATAAAAACTAGACCATTTTAACATGGGATAAAAACAAGTTAGTTTCAAGCGAAGATAAAAGGATAGAGGGTTGTCAGATTGATTTATAGATATAAAGAAGAGTTTTGAAATTTACTAAGATCTTTGGTTGAAAAACAACTCAAACAACGGGATTTTATTTTGGCACAAACTTGAAAAGAGTATGAATAGATTAGCTAACCTATATGACCATGTGCTTTTTTGTTGATATGGAGGCTTCAATGAACATGAAAGTGTTTCACAATTAGTTTCATTAAACCCCCTGGAAGTTGGAAGAAAAGTTTAGAGGAATAAAATAGGTATACAAAAATTACGTAATGGGATAAAATGGTTTCCATATTGAAAGTCATGTTTTCACATACAAATTGTCAATAGGATTTGTTGAATAATTTACAGTTCAACATACCCTCCATAAATACATTGATACAAAAAAGAGATAAATAAGAGTTTTGGAATTTTTTTGATATGTTTGGATGGAAAAAAATGTATTCAATGGAATTTGATCTCGACACAAGGTGAAATATCTATAACAATTCTTAATATATAATTTTAATGAAGACCTTTTTTGAAATAGTGTATGTGTATAGACAAATATATGTTACTCAATTTTAAAACATCAATGGTTTTGCGTAGTAAAATCTTTGAATGAGATAACTATGCATAGTTTTTTGCAAGAAATGCAAATAGAATTTAATGAAACATTAAAGCTAAATACAATGGGATACAAATAATATGTTGATATCAAGTGAAGGGGAATCGATATAGTAGTATTTGACATATAGGATTATGTAGATTGAAGTAGAGGAATTTGAATATTATAAGTAAAATATGCATAATAATTGAAAAAAAAATTTGAACAATGTACCATGTTTTACAAATAAAAATAAGTTCAAGTGAAGAGCTACAAATATTAAGATTTGAATAAGTGGAAACAAAAAACAAACACTAAACCATATTAGCATGGGATAAAAACAAGTGAATTTCAAGCAAAAATAAAAGGATAGAGAGAGGGTTGTAAGATTGACTTATATAGTTGAATAATAGTTTTGGAAATTTGAAAGATATGTGGTTGGAAAATAACCCAGACAGTGGGATTTGATCTTGGCCTAAGCTTAAAAGAAGTCTAAATAAATTGGCTTATATAGATTTTCATGTATTTCTTTGATGATATATAGACCTGATGAATGTGAAAGTGTTTCACACCTAGTTTCATGAAGCCTCATAGTAGATGGGAGTAAAATTGGGAGGAAGAAAATGGGTATACAAAAAGTAAGTAATGGGATAAAATAGTTTCCATATTGAAAGTATTGTTTTTGCATATACATTATTAATAGGACTTGTTAAATTCATTTACAGTTCAACGTACCATCCATAAATATATGGATATAAAAAAGAGGTAAATAGGAGCTTTGGAATTCTTTTGAGATGTTTGGCTGGAAAAAATGCAAACAGTGGGATTTGATCTTGACACAAGGTAAAAATACCTATAACAATTCAATTGATATATGTTTAATGATGACCTTTTTTGAAATGTTGTATGGGTGTAGACAAAGATTTGTTACGAAGTTTTGGAAAATCAATGATTTTACATGGTAATTTTTTTTATGAGATAACTATGCATAGTGTTTACAAGAGATGCAAATATAATTGAATGAAAACTTGGAGCTTAATATGATGGAATACATTAATAAGTTATTATCAAGTGAAAGAAAATTGATACAATAGTATTTGACATTTCGGATTATGTAGATCGAAGTGATGAATTTGAAAATTATATGCAAGATGTGCACAAGGATTGAAAAACAAAATTTAACAACGTACCATGGTCTCCAAACAAAAATGAGCTCAAGTGTGTAGCTTAAAATATTAAGATTTGAATAAATCGAAACAAAAAAACTAAAAATAGACTATATTACCATGGAAAAAAAACAAGTCAATTTGAAGCAAAGAGAAAATGATAGAGGATTATCAGATTGACTTATTGAGGTGAATAACAGTTTTGAAAATTTGCTAAGATATTTTATTGGAAAATAACCTGAACAGTAAGATTTGATTTTGGCACAATTATAAATGGAGTCTGAATAATTTTTTTTACATAGATCACCATGTACTAATTTGATGATATGGAGGGGTTGATGAACGTGAAAGTGTTTCACACCTAGTTTCATGAATCTCTGTGGTAGTTGGAAGTAAAATTGAGAGGAAAAATGAATATAAAATGTTGGAAATATTGTCATTGATGTCAAAGGTTTAGCATTATTGATGATAAAGGCCCCATTGCATTTAATATTAGATATAAAATGAATCTTCCAACGATCACAAAGCCATCTAACACCCTTTGTGGACCTTGTCAGCATGGGAAGCAGTGTAGAAGGTGGTTCAAAACAAAAGAGTACTCTACCACTCAGATGCTAGAGCTTGTTCACATTGATCTATGTGGACCTATGAGGACTCAAAGTACTCAAGGTGATAAATATATCATGTTGTTTATTGATGATTTTTCACGTATGACTTGGATAATGTTTTTAATTAAAAAATCAGAAGCTTTTAAACAGTTCAAAGCATTCAAAGCATTAGTTGAGAATGAAACTAATCTAAAAATTAAGTGTCTAAAATCAGATCGAAGAGGAGAATTCATGTCAGATCAATTTATTGAATTTTGTGAAGATCATGGAATAAAGAGACAGTACTCAGTAGCAAGAACTCCACAACAAAATGGAGTAGTTGAAAGAAAAAATAGAACAGTTCAAGAGATGGCGAGGACAATGCTAAATGAATCCAAGATAGCAAATAAATATTGGAGAGAGGCAGTTGGTACAACAGTGCATATTCAGAATAGAGCTCTATTAAGAGTCAACAACGACAAAACTCCTTATGAGTTATGGAAAGACAAACCAGCAACAGTTGATTATTTCAGAATTTTTGGTAGCAAATGCTTCATAAAGAGAACTGATGAAAAACTTGGTAAGTTTGAATCCAGAGCAGATGAAGGTATATTTTTTGGTTATCATTGCAAAAGTAAAGCTTATAAATGTTATAACAAAAGAACCAAGAAAATTGTTGAAAGTGCAAGTGTCAAGATAGAAGATGGAACATAAAAGATCAGTGATCCAATAGACATTCTTAAAATCATTGAAGAGGAAGGCTTTGAAGAATCAGATGAAGATGAGGAAATGGAGAAAAAAGGGCACCAAGACTCCATCCAAATATGTTCAAAAAATCATAATGAAAGTGACATCATCAGGGATATAAAAGAAGGAATTCGCACCAGAAGAATGATGGTAAGTGAATCCGAACAAGTTAATTTCTCTTTGTTATCTAAAATTCAGTCTAGAATTTTTTTAGAAGCCAGACATGATGAGCATTGGGTTAAGGCTATGAATGAAGAATTAGATCAGATAGAAAAGAATGATACTTGGGAATTAGTGCCTACACTAAAAGATCATAATGTGATAGGAACAAAATGGGTTTATAGAAATAAGCTGAATGAAAATGGAGAAGTAACCATAAATAAAGCAAGATTAGTATGTAAAGGATATGCTCAGATTGAAGAAATAGATTTTGAAGAAACTTTTGCACCAGTAGCAAGGTTAGAGGCTATTAAAATGTTTCTTGCAAATTTCAAAGTATTTCAGATGGATGTCAAATCTGCCTTTTTAAATAGGAATCTTGAAGAAGAGGTCTACATTGAATAGCCCGAGGGGTTTATTCTCTCGAATATTAGTAATCATGTATGTAGATTAAAGAAAGCATTGTATGGATTAAAACAAGCTCTCACAGCTTGGCATGCAAGACTTGATAAGTACGTGCAAGATCAAGGATTCAAGAGAGGATTTCCTGATAGTAATCTTTACATCAAAATAGAAAGTGAGCATTAATTGATTGTTGTGGTTTATGTTTATGATATCATTTTTGGAGAAAATATTGAAAAAATGACAAAAGAATTTTCTGATAGAATGCAAAAATAATTTGAGATGTCTATGCTTGGAGAATTATCATTTTTCTTAGGATTACAAATATTTCAATCAAATAAAGAAATTTTTATATCTCAAAATAAATATGCTAAGGAAATGTTGAAGAAATTTGGTTTTGAAAATTGTGTACTAGTTGGCACACCTATGTGTACATGAAATAAGGTGTGTAAGGATAAAGATTCACCTGTTACAGATCAATTTTTGTATAGATCTATGATTAGTAGTATTTTATATTTGACAGCATTGAGACCAGACATCATGCATGCTGTAGGTATGGTTTCAAGATATCAGTCATCTCCAAGAGATAGTCATGTTCAGTTGGTGAAAATAATATTTAGATATATCAAAGGGACATTGGATTATGGATTATGGTATTCTATAGGTAAATATTTCACTTTAGTTGCTTATACAAATTTAGATTGGGCAGGGTGCTTACATGACAGAAAGAGTACAAGTGGAGGAGCTTTCTTCCTTGGTGATAGCTTAGTATCATGACTAAGCAAGAAGTAGAACTCAGTATCACTTTCTACAGCTGAAGCAAAATATATTGCAGCAGTATTGTGTTTTACTCAAGTGCTTTAGATGAAGCAAACTTTGGAAGATATCAAGGTAAAGTATGATGAACCTATTTTCATTTTTTGTGATAACACAAGTGCTATAAATATTTCAAAAAATCCAGTGATGCATTCAAGAACAAAACATATTCTCATTAGATATCACTTTTTGAGATAGCAGGTTGCAGATCAACAGGTTAAGTTAGAATATATTAGTATTACAGAGGATATTGCAAATATTTTCACAAAGGCACTACCAAAAGACACATTTGAGTATCTGCGAGAGAAGTTAGGAGTAACTTTCCTTCCTGCAATTAAGGTTCAACATCAAGTGAGGGGGAGCTAAGTGTTAGCTCCAGGTATGCTCTTTGCCATTGATGTCAAAGAGGGAGAATAACAGGTACAGGCACAAGTTCAAAAAATATGTACAAAAAATAGGTAAAGGTTGCTACAGTAAAGGGAGTTACTATATGCTTTCAGATGACAGTCTGTGCAGGTGACAGAATGTGGCAGTTTCAGGATATAAGTTGCCATCAATGATAAAGGGGGAGATTGTTGAAAATATTGTCATTGATGTCAGATGTTTAGCATTATTGATGATAAAGGCCCCATTGCATTTAATATTATTTATTTTGACTAATATGAGTTAATATTTATTTAATATTAACGAATATATTTTTGGTTGCATATGAGACAAAAGAAGGGCCCATGAAGAAGTCGAAGAGCCCATGAAGAAATCGAAGAGCCACGGGGTAAAGACAAAAGAAGGATGGGATGCATTTTCTTATGAAGAGTCATTTTGGGGAATATCAAGAGTCACCAAGTGAAGACAAAAGAGTAAGGACAAATTTTTCATGAAAGGACACTTAAAAGAATACAAAAAGTCACCAAAAATAAAGACAAAATTGGGAAAGACGTTTTTGGTCATGAAGGGTCACCACATGACTTTTCAAATGCTTGGATATGAAGGGTCATCCAAGATTGACACCATTTTCTATGAGGATTGAAAGGTCACAAAGGGGGAAGGCCAAAGGTCATTTGGAAAGCTATAAATAAAGGCTTGAGTAACCATTTGTAATATGTGTGTGAGAGGTTAATTTGATATTGTATTATCTAGCTTAGAAGAGCAAAGGTGAGAGAGAGGAAAGAGATGTATTGAATTATCATTTGTTGATTTAGCAATATTGAGAGATAGGTGTGTGGTTTACACAAAGTGGATGATGCTCATGTGGGTTGGTGATCATGAATGATAGTTGGGTTGGTGCTCGACAAATGGGTTTGAAGCTCCTATGGGTTGGCGCTCATGAATTGTAGATGAGGTTGGTACTTGGCAAAGGGGTATGGTGCTCATATGGGTTTGTTCTCACTAATATACTTGAGATTGTTCTCTGTGGTTTTTTCCACATTGAGTTTTCACGTTATATCTGGTGTCTCTCTCTTTCTTGTGTGATGTTTATTATTTGAGTTTTATTGCATATCTTGAATGTTTGATTAAGGGAAAGTTTTATAAGATATATATACTGATTCACCCTCCCTCTTAGTATATTCTGTGCTTAACATAAAAAAATTAGGTGATAGGCTAAAATGGTTTCCATATTGAAAGTCATGTTTTTCAATATATATTATCAATACGACTTGTCGAGTGATTTATAATTTAATGTACTATTTGTAAATATATGGATGCAATAAAAAAGTAAATAAGAGATTTGATTTTTCTATATGTTTGGTTTAAAAAAAAATGCAAACAGTGGGAGTTGATTTTGACATAAGATAAAAATACCTATAAAAATACAAATTATATATGTTTAACGAAGACCTTATTTGAGATAGTGTATAAGTGTAGACAAAGATATGTTACGAACTTTTGAAACATCAATGGTTTTGAATGGTAAAATTGTTGAATGAGATAACTATGTAGAGTATTTGTAAGAGGTGCAAATACAATTGAATGAAACATTAGAGCTTAATACGGTGGGATACATATAATAAGTTGATATGAAGTGTAGGGGAACTGATAGAGAAGTATTTGACATATTGGATTATGTAGATCAAAGCAGAGGAATTTGAAAACTATATGCAAAATATGAATTACTATTAAAAAACATTTGAATAATGTATTATAGTTTTTAAACAAACTTGATCTCAATTGAAGAACTAGAAATCTTAACATTTCAACATGTCAATAGAAAAAAAAATAAAAATTGGACCATATTACTATGGGATAAAAATAAGTTATATTCAAGCGAAGACAAAAGGATAGAGGGTTGTCAGATTGACTTATAGAGGTGAATAAGAGTTTTGAAAATTTACTAAGATCTTTGGTTGGAAAATAACCCAAATAATGGGATTTGATTTTGGCACAAGCTTAAAAGGGGTTTGAATAAATTATTTTTTACTTAGATCATCATGTAGTTTTTTGATTATATGGAGGCCCCGATGAACGTGAAAGTGTATCACATTTAGTTTCATTAAACCCTTCGGTAGTTGAAATTAAAATCGAGAGAAAGAAAATGGGTATACAAAAATTATTTAATGGGATAAATGGTTTCCATATTTAATGTTTTGCTTTTCATATAAATTATCAATAGGACTTGTTGAACAATTTACAGTTGAAAGAAACCTCCATAAAGATATTGATACAATAAAGAGGTAGATAGGAGTTTCAGAATTTTTTCAGATGTTTGGATGGAAAAAAATACATTAAGTGGAATTTGATCTCTATATAAAGTGAATATCTATAACAATTCAAATTATATATGTTTAATAAAGACCTCTTTTAAAATAGTGTATGGGTGTAGGCAAATATATGTTACAAAGTTTTGGAACATCAATGGTTTTTGCATGTTAAAATTATTGAATGAGATAACTATGCAAAGTTTTTTCAAGGGATGCAAATAGAATTTAATGAAACATTGGATCTATATATGATGGGATACATATAAAAAGTTGATGTCAAGTGAAGGGGAACCAATATATTAGTATTTGACATACTGGATTATGTAGATCGAAGTGGAGGAATTTGAAAACTATATGCAAGATATACACAACTATTGAAATATAAATTTGAATAATGTACCATGTTTTACAAGCAATAATGAGCTCAAGTGAAGAGCCAAAAATATTAAGATTTGAACAAGTCAAAACAAAAAAATAAAAACTAGACCATATTTCCATGGGATAAAAACAAGTCAATTTGAAGCAAACATACAATGATAGAGGGTTGTCAGATTGACCTATATAGGTGAATAAGAGTTTTGAAAATTTGTAAGATCTTTGTTTGGAAAATAACCCAAACAGTGAGATTTGATTTTGGCACAAACTTAAAAGGTGTTTGAATACATTAGTTTACATAGACCTGATGAATGTGAAATTGTTTCAAACCTAGTTTTATGAAGCCTCATAGTAGTTTGAAGTAAAATTGGGAGGAAGAAAATGGGTATATAAAAAATACGTAATAGGATAAAATGGTTTCCATATTGAAAGTATTGTTTTTGCATATACATTATCAATAGGACTTGCTAAATTAATTTATATTTTAATGTACCGTCTATAAATATATGGATACAAAAAAGAGGTTAATAGGCGTTTTGAAATTCTTTTAAGAAGTTTGGTTAGAAAAAATGCAAAAAATGGGATTTGATCTCGACACAAGGTGATAATACCCATAATAATTCAATTGATATATGTTTAATGATGTCTTTTTTTGAAATAGTGTAGGGGTGTAGACAAAGATATGTTATGAGGTTTTGAAACATCAATGGTTTTACGTGGTAAAATTATTTTATGAGATAATTATCCAGAGAATTTATAAGAGGTGCAAATATAATTGAATGAAACATTAGAGCTTGATATGATGGAACACATGTAATAAGTTAATATCAAGTGAAGGGAAACTAGTTGAGTAGTATTTGACAACTAGAGTGATGATTTTGAAAACTATATGCAAGATATGTACAACAATTGAAAAACAAATTTGAATAATGTACCATGGTGTACAAATAAAAATGAGCTCAAGTGAACAACTAAAAATATTAAGATTCGAATAAGTCAAAACAAAAATATAAAAATGAGACCATATTACCATAGGATAAAAATAATTCAATTTGAAGCAAAGAGAAAAGGATAGAGGGTTGTCATATTGACTTATTGAGGTGAATAAAAGTTTTGGAAATTTGGTATGATGTTTTATTAGAAAATAACCCAAACAGTGGGATTTGATCTTGGCACAAGATTAAGTGGAGTCTAAATAGATTGGCTTACATAGATCACCATGTATTGATTTGATGATATGGAGGGGTCAATGAACATGAAAGTGTTTAACACCTAGTTTCATGAATCCCTATGGAAATTGGAAGTAAAATTGAGAAGAAGAAAATGGGTATACAAAAATGATGTAATAGGATAAAATAATTTTCTTATTGAAAGTCATGTTTTTGCATATATATTATCAATATGACTTGCTTATTGATTTATAATTCAACGTACTTTCCAAAATATATAGATACAAAAAAGTGGTAAATAGAAGTTTTAATTTTTTTTTGATATGTTTGATTTGAAAAAAAATGAAAACAGTGGGAGTTGATTTCAACACAAGGTGAAAATACTTATAACAATATAAATTATATATGTTTAATGAAGACCTTAATTTTACCAATCAAAACCATTGATGTACCAAAACCTAGTAACATGTCTTCGTCTACACCTATACACTATTTCATTAAACAATACGCAGAGTGTTTGTAAGAGATATAAAAAAAATTGAATGAAACATTGGAGACAATACGGTGGGATACATATATGAAAGTTGATATAGTAGTATTTGACATCTTAGATTATGTGAACTTAAGTGGAGGATTTTTAAATTGTATGCATGATATGCACAACTAGTGAAAGACAAATTTGAACAATGTATTATGGTTGATAAACAAAAATGAATTCAATTGAAGAGCTACAAATTTTAAGATTTTAACAAGTCAAAAGCAAAAAAATAAAAATGGGACTATATTACCACGGGATAAAAATAAGTTAGTTTTAAACAAAGAAAAAGGGACAGAGGGTTGTTAGATTGACTTATAGAGGTGAATTTTCTAGACATTTACTAAGATTTTTGGTTGGAAAATAACCCAAACAGTGGGATTTAATTTTCACACAAGCTTAAAAGGGGTCTGAATAGATTGGCTTACCTAGATCATGATGTATTTTTTTGATGATATGGAGGCCTCGATGAACATGAAAGGGTTCCAGACCTAGTTTCATTGAACCTCTTGGTATTTGAAAGTAAAATTAAGAGAAAGAAAATGGGTACACAAAAATTACGTAATTGGATAAATAATTTCCATATTGAAAGTTGTGTTTTTATATACAAATTATCAATAAGACTTACTAAATAATTTATAGTTAAACATAGTCTCCATAAATATATTCATACAAAAAAAAAGGTAAATAAGAGTTTTGGATTTTTTTTGTGATGTTTGGATGGAAAATAATGCATTCATTGGAATTTGTTCTCGACACAGAGTGAAAATATCTATAACAATTAAAATTATATATGTTAAATGAAGACCTTTTTTGAAATAGTGTATAGGTGTAGACAAATACATGTTACATAGTTTTGAAACATCAACTATTTTGCATTGTAAAATTGTTAAATGAGATAACTATGCAGATTACTTGCAAGAGATGCAAATAAAATTGAATGAAACATTGGAGTTAAATATGATGGGATACATATAATAAATTGATATCAAGTGAAGTGGAACTAATAGAACAATATTTGACATACCAGATTATGTAGATCAAAGTGGAGGAATATGAAAACTATATTTCAGATATAAATAACTATTGAAAGACAAATTTGAACAATGTACCATGGTTTACAAACAAAAATGAGCTGAAGTGAAAAGATAAAAACATTAACATTTGAACAATTTGAAACAAGAAAATAAAAACTAGACCATATTAGCATGGGATAAAAATAAATCAATTTCAAGAAAAGATAAAATGATAGAGGGTTGTAAAATTTGCCTATATAGGTGAATAAGAATTTTGGAAATTTGCAAAATCTTTGTTTAAAAAATAACCCAAACAGTGAGATTTGATCTTGGCACAATGTAAAAGGAGTTTGAATAGATTGGTTTACATAGATTACTATGAACTTCTTTGATGATATATAGGCCTAATGAATGTGAAGGTGTTTCACACCTAGTTTTATGAATCTCTTGACTAGATGGAAGTAAATTTGGGAAGAAGAAAATGGGTATATAAAAAGTACATAATGGGATAAAATGGTTTTCATATTGAAAATCATGTTTTTGCATATAAATTATGAATAGAACTTGCAAAATTAATTTACAATTCAACGTAGTGTTCATAACTATATGTATATAAAAAAGAGTTAAGTAGAAGTTTTAGAATTTTTTTGAGAAGTTTGGTTAGAAAAAATGCAAATAGTGGGATTTGATCTCAACTCAAAGTGAAAATACCTATAAAAAATTAATTTATATATATTTAATAATGACCTTATTTAAAATAGTGTAAGGGTGTAGACAAATATATGTTATAAAGTTTTGCAAAATTAATGGTTTTACATGGTAAAATTATTTGATTGTGATAATTATGCAGAGTATTTACAAGAGATGCAAATACAATTAAATGAAACATTGAAGCTTAATATGATGGAATACATATAATAAGTTTATATAAAGTGAAGGGAAATTGATCGAGTAGTATTTGACATATTGGATTATGTAAATCGATGTGATGAATCTGAAAACTATATGAGATATATGCATGGTTTAACAATTAAAATACAATTTTGAACAATGTACCATGGTTTAAAAACAAAAATGACCTCAAGTGAAAAGTTACAAATATTAAGATTTGAACAAGTCAAAATGAAAAAATAAAGTTTGGATGATATTAGCATGGGATAAAAATAAGTTAGTTTCAAGCAAAGATAAAGGGATGGAAGGTTGTAAGATTGACCTATATAGGTTAATAAGAGTTTTGGAAATTTGCTAGATCATTAGTTGGAAAATAACTCAAACAGTGAGATTTGATCTTGGCTCAAGCTTAAAAGGGGTCAGTTTACATAGATTACCATGTACTTCTTTGATGATATTTAGCCCTGAAGAACATGAAAGTGTTTCACACCTAGTTTCATGAAACCCAATAGTAGTTGGAAGTAAAATTGGGAAGAAGAAAATGGGTATATAAAAAAGTACATAATGGAATAAAATTATTTCCATATTGAAAGTCATGTTTTTGCATATAGATTATCGATAGGACTTGCTAAATTAATTTATAGTTCAACGTAGATTCATAAATAAATAGATAAAAAAAGAGGTAAATAAGAGTTTTGGAATTCTTTAAAGATGTTTGGTTGGAAAAAATGCAAACGGTTGGATTTGATCTCGACACAAGGTGAAAATACCTATAACAATTGAATTGATATATCTTTAGTGATACGTTATTTGAAATAGTGTAAGGGCATAGACAAAGATATGTTACAATGTTTTGGAACATCAATTGTTTTACGTGGTAAAATTATTGAATGAGATAACTATGCAGAGTATTTATAATACATGCAAATACAATTAAATGAAACATTAGAGCTTCATATGATGGAATACATATAACAAGTTGATATCAAGTGAAGGGAAACTGATAGAGTAGAATTTGACATATTGGATTATGTAGATCGAAGTGATGAATTTGAAAACTATATGCAAGATATGTGCAAAAATTTAAAAATAATTTTGAACAATGTACCATGGTCTACAAATAAAACTGTTCTTAAGTGAACGGCGAAAAATATTAAGATTTGAACAAATGGAAATAAAAAAATGAAAAATAGACCATATTACATTGGGATAGAAACAAGTGGGATTTGAGATGAATAAGACTTTTGAAAATTTGCTAAAATCATTGTTAGAAAATTAACCCAAAGTGTGGGATTTGATTTTTTCACAAGCTTAAAAAGATTCTGAATAGATTGGCTTACCTGGATCACCATGTACCCTTTTGATGATATGGATGCCCTGATGAACATGAAAGTATTTCACACCTAGCCTTATTAAACCCCCTGATAGTTATAAGTAAAATTGAAAAGAAGAAAAATGGTACACAAAAATAACGTAATGAGATAAAACTGTTTCCATATTGAAAGTCATGTTTTTGTATATAGATTATCCATACAACTTGTTGAATAATTTAATGTTCAACATAGCATCCATAACTATATAGATACAAAAAATTGGTAAATAGAATTTTTGAATTTTTTAAAGATGTTTGGCTAGGAAAAAATGCAAATAATGAGATTTGATCTCGATACAATGTGAAAATACTTGTAACAATAAAATTATATATGTTTAATGAAGACCGTATTTGAAATATTGTATGGGTGTAGACAAAGATATGTTACGAAGTTTTGGAACTTCAATGGTTTTACATGGTAAAATTGTTGAATGAAATAACTATGTAGAGTATTTGTAAGAGAAACAAATACAATTGAATGAAATATTGGAGCTTAATATGATGGGATACACACAATAAGTTGATATCAAATGAAGGGGAACTGATCGAGTAGTATTTGACATGTTAGATCATGTAGAATAAAGTAGAGGAATTTAAAAGCTACATGATAAATATCTACAACATTTGAAAGACAAATTTAAGCAATGTGCCATAAATTAGAAAAAATGAGCTCAAGTGAAGAGCTACAAATATTAGGATTTTAGCAAGTCGAAACAAAAGAACAAAAAATGATTTGTATTAGCTTATGATGAAAATAAGTCAAATCAAGAAAAAATAAAATGAGAGAGGGTTGTTAGATTGATTTATAGAAGTGAATAAGAATTTTAAAAATATGTTTAAGATGTTTGATTGGAAAATAACCCAAGTAATGGTATTTGATTTTGGCACAAATTTAAAAGGAGTTTGAATAGATTGGCTTATATAGATCACCATGCATTGAATTGATGATATAGAGGGCCTGATAAATGTGAAAGTGTTTCAAACCAAATTTAATAAAACCTTATGGTAGCTAAAAGTAAAATTGAGAGGAAGACAATGGATATACAAAAATTACTTAATGGAATAAAACTATTTCTATATTGAAAGTCATGTTTCTGCATCTAGATTATCAATATGACTTTTGAATAATTCGCAATTCAACACCTTGTTCATAAATATATGGATACAAAAAAGAGGTAAATAAGAGTTCTGAATTGTTTTTTAGATGTTTCACTGAAAAAAATACAAATGAGATTTGATCTCGAAACAAGGTGAAAATACTTATAACAATTCAAATTATATATGTTTAATGAATACATTATTTGAAATAATGTATAGATGTAGACAAAGATATGTTATGATGTTTTTTAACATCAATGGTTCGGTGTGATAAAATTATTGAATCAGATAATTATATATAGTATTTGCAAGAAAAAAATATAGTTGAATGAAACATTGGAGCTTAATATGATGAGATACATATAATAAGTTGATTTCATGTGAAGGGGCACTAATATAATAGTATTTGACATATTCGATTATGTAGATTGAAGTTGAGTAATTTGAAATCTATATGGAAGATATTCACAAGTGAAAGATAAATTTGAATAATGTACCATGCTTTATAAAAGAAAATGAGCTCAAGTGAAGATCTACAAAAACTAGGATTTGAACAAGTTGAACAAAAAAAAAACTAGAGCATATACCATGGGATAAAAAAAATTCAATAAGAAGTAAAGACAAAAGGATAAAGGGTTGTTCGATTGAATTATTGAGGTGAATAACAGTTTTGAAAATTTGCTAAGATGTTTTGATAGAAAATAACCTAAATAGTGAGATTTTATATTGACACAAGATTGAAAGGAGTCTGAGTAGATTGGCTTATGTAGATCACCACATACTGATTTGATGATTTGGAGGGTCGGATGAATGTGAAAGGTTTTCACACCTAATTTCATGAAACCACATGGTAGTTGGAAGTAAAATTAAAATGAAAAAAAGGGTATATAAAAATTACGTAATGGAATAAAATTGTTTCCATATGGATAGTCATGTTTTTACATAAAGATTATCAATATGACTTGTTGAGTAATTTAAAATTCAACGTGCCATCCATAAATATATGGATAGAAAAAAAGGTCAATATGAGTTTTCCATTTTTTTGAGATATTTGGCTTCAATAAATATCCAACCAATGCAATTTGATCTCGATAAAAGGTGAAAATACCTATAACAATTCAATTTATGGTTTTTAATGAAGACCTTATTTAAAATAGGGTATGGGTGTAGACAAAGATATGTTATGAAGTTTTGGAACATCAATGGTTTTGCGTGGTAAAATTATTGAATGAGATAACTATGCAGAGTATTTGCAAGAGATATAAATATAATTGAATGAAACATTGGAGCTTCATATGATGGGATACATTTAATAAGTTAATGTCAGGTGAAGGTGAACTCATAGAGTAGTATTTGACATATTGGATTATATAGATCAAAGTGGAGGAATTTCAAAATTATATGCAATATATGCACATCAATTAAAAGACAAACTTGAGCAATGTATCATGGTTTACAAATAAAAATGAGCTCAAGTGAAGATCTATAAATATTAAGATTTGAACAAGTTGAAAAAAAAATGAATTCAATGGAAATTGATCTCGACATAAGGTGAAAATATCTATAACAATTCAAATTATATATGTTTAGTTAAGACATTTTTTAAAATAGTGTGTGGGTGTAGACAAATATATGTTACAAAGTTTTGGAACATCAATGATTTTTCATGGTAAAATTGTTGAATGAGATAATTATGCAGAGTATTTGCTTGAGATACAAATAAAATTGAATGAAACATTGGAGTTATATATGATGTGATACACATATTAAGTTGATATCGAGTGAAGGGGAACCGATATGGTAGTATTTGACACATTGAATTATGTAAATCAAGGTGAAAGAATTTGAAAAATATATGTAAGATATATACAACTATTAAAATATAAATTTGAATAATGTACCATATTTTACAAACAAAAATGAGCTCAAGTGAAGAGTTATAAATATTAATATTTGAACAAGTGAAAACTAAAAAACAAAAATTGGACTATATTACCCTAGGATAAAAACAAGTCAATTTCAACCAAAAATAAAAGGATAGAGGGTTGTAAGATTGACCTATATAGGTGAATAAGAGTTTTGGAAATTTGTAAGATCTTTGTTTGAAAAATAACCAAAAAAACGAGATTTGTTCTTGGCACAAGTTTAAAAGGATTTTGAATAGATTTGCTTAAAAAGATTACTATGAACTTCTTTGATAATATATAGGCCTGATGAACATGAAATTGTTTTACACCTAATTTCATGAATCCCCATAGTAGCTGAAAGTAAATTTGGGAGGAAGAAAATGGGTATACAAAAAGTATGTAATGAGATAAAATGGTTTCAATATTGAAAGTCATGTTTCTACATATAAATTATTAATAGGACTTGCTAAATTAATTTATAGTTCAATTGTGTCCATAAATATATGGATACAAAAAAGAGGTAAATAGGAGTTTTGTAATTCTTTTGAGATATTAGGTTGGAAAAAATGCATAAAGTGGGATTTTATCTTGACACAAGGTGAAAATACTTGTAACAATTCAATTGATATATGTTTAATGATGACTTTTTTTGAAATAGTGCAAGGATGTAGACAAAGATATGTTATGATTTTTTGGAACGTCAATAGTTTTACGTGTTATATTTATTGAATGAGATAATTATGTAGAGTATTTATAAGAGATGCAAGTACAATTGAATGAACCATTTGGGCTTAACACAACGAAATACATATAATAAATTGATATCAGGTGAAGGAAAATTGATAAAGTAGTATTTGACATATTGGATTATGTAGATCGAAGTGATGAATTTGAGAACTATATGCAAAATATGTAAAACAATTGGAAGATAAATTTGAATAATGTATCATGCTCTACAGATGAAAATGAGCTCAAGTGAACAACTAAAGATATTAAGATTTGGACAAATCCAAATACAAAAATAAAAATGACACCATATTACCATGGGATAAAAATAAATCAATTTAAGGCAAAGAGAAAAATATAAAGGGTTGTTAGATTGACTTTTTGAGGAGAATGAGAGTTTTGAAATTTTTCTATGATGTTTTGTTGAAAAATAACCCAAATAGTTGGATTTGATCTTGGCCCAAGTTTAAATGAAGTCTGGATAGATTGGCTTACATAGATCACCATTTACTAATTTTATGATATAGTGGGGCTGATGAATGTGAAAGTGTTTCACCCCTAGTTTCATTAATCCCTATGGTAGTTGGAATTATTATTGCGTGGAAGAAAATGGGTATACAAAAATTACGTCATAAGAACATAGATCACCATGTACTAATTTGATGATATAGTGGGGCCGATGAATGTGAAAGTCTTTACACCTAATTTCATGAATCTTTGTGGTAGTTGAAAGTAAAATTCAATGGAAGAAAATGGGTACACAAAAATTACGTCATAGAATAAAATGGTTTTCATATTTAAAGCCATGTTTTTGCATATATATTATCAATATGACTTGCTAGGTGATTTATAATTTAACGTATTGTCCATAAATAAATGGATTAGAAAAAAAAAGTAAATATGAGTTTTGATTTTTTTTTGATATGTATAGTTTGAAAAAAATGCAAGTAGTGGGAGTTGAATTTGACACAAAATGAAAATACTTATAATATTACAAATTATATATGTTTAATGAAGACTTTATTTGAAATAGTGTATGGGTGTAGACAAAGATATGTTATGAAGTTTTATAAAATCAATGGTTTTGAATAGTAAAATTGTTGAATGAGATAACTATGCAAAGTATTTGTAAGAGATGCAAATTCAATTGAATGAAACATTGGATCTTAATACTATTGGATACATATAATAAATTGATATCAAGTGAAATGAAAATTCTAGAGTAGTATTTGACATATTGAATTATGTAGATCGATGTTGCGAAATTTGAAAACTATATGCAAGATATGCCCAACTATTGAAAGATAAATTTGAATAACGTATGATGGTTTTCCAACAAAAATGAACTCAATTGACGAGCTACAAATATTAATATTTTAACAAGTCGAAACCAAACCTAATAAAAACTAGACCATATTAACATGGGATAAAAACAAGTTAGTTTCAAACAAAGATAAAAGGATAGAGGGTTGTCAGATTGACTTATATAAGTGAATAAGAGTTTTGAAAATTTTCTAAGATCTTTGGTTGGAAAATAACCCAAACATTGGGTTTTGATTTTAGCACAAGATTATAAAGAGTATGAATAGATTGGATTACCTAGATCACCATGTTGTTTTTTGATGATATGGAGTCCCTTATGAATTTGAAAGTGTTTCACACCTAGTTTCATTAAAAACCCTTGTAGTTGGAAGTAAAATTGAGAGGAAAAAAATGGGTCTACAAAAATTATGTAATGAGATAAAATGGTTTTCATATTGAAAGTCATGTTTTTGCATACAAATTATCAATATGATTTGTTGAATAATTTACAAGTCAATGTACCCTCAATAATTATATTGTTACAAAAAAAAGGTAAATAAGATTTTTGAATTTCTTTTGATATGTTTGGATGGATAAAAATTCATTCTATAGAATATAATCTCGACACAAGGTGAAAATATCTATAACAATTAAAACTATATAAGTTTAATGAAGACTTAATTTAAAATATTATATGGGTGTAGACAAATATTTGTTAAGAAGTTTTGAAACATCAATGGTTTTACATAGTACAATTGTTGAATGAGATAACTATACAGGGTATTTATAAGAGATGAAAATAGAATTGAATGAAACGTTAAAGCTAAATATGATGGGATACAAAAAATAAGTTGATATCAAGTGAAAGGGAATAGATATAGTAGTATTTGACATACATGAATACGTAGATCGAAGTGGAGGAGTTTGAAAACTATATGTAAGATATGCGCAATAATTGAAAGACAAATTTGAACAATGTACCATGTTTTAAAAATAAAAATGAGCTCAAGTGAAAAGCTGCAAATATTAAGATTCGAACAAGTTTAAACAAAACAATAAAAAAAAACTAGACCATATTAGCATGAGATAAAAACAAGTGAATTTCAAGCACAAATAAAAGGATGAAGGGTTGTAAGACTGAACTATATAGGTGAATAAGAGTTTTGGAAAATTTTAAGATTTTTGGTTGGAAAATAAACCAAATAGTGGGATTTGATCTTGGCAGAAGCTTAAAAGGAGTCTGAATAGATTGGCTTACATAGATTGCCATTTACTTCTTTGATGATATATAGGCCTGATGAATGTGAAAGTGTTTCACACCTAGTTTCATGAAGTCTTATAGTAGTTGGAAGTAAAATTAAGAGAAAAAAAATGGGTATACAAAATGTACGCAATGTGATAAAATGGTTTCCATAGCGAAAGTCTTGTTTTTGCATATACATTATCAATATGACTTGTAAAGTAATTTACACTTCAACATACTGTCCATAAATATATGGATACAAAAAAGAGGTAAATAAGGGTTTTGAAATTCTTTTGAGATTTATTGCTGGAAAAAATGTAAATAGTGGTATTTGATTTTGACAGAAGGTGAAAATACCTATAACAATTCAATTGATATATGTTTAATGATGACCATTTTTGAAATAGTGTAAGGGTGTAGACAAAGATATGTTATGAGGTTTTGAAACATCAATGGTTTTACGTGGTAAAATTATTTTATGAGATAATTATCTAGAGTATTTATAACAGATGTAAATATAATTGAAAGAAACATTAGAGCTTAATATGATGGAACACATGGAAGAAGTTAATATCAAGTGAAGGGAAATTGATAGAGTAATATTCGACATATTGGGTTATGTATATCAAAGTGATGAATTTATAAAATATATGTAAGATGTGTGCAACAACTAAAAAACAAATTTGAACAACGTACCATTGTCTACAAATAAAAATGAGTTAATGTGAGCAACTTAAAAATATTAAGATTTTTATAAATCAAAACAAAAAAACAAAAATTGGACCATATTACCATAGGAAAAAAACAAGTCAATTTAAAGCAAAGAAAAAAGGATAGATTGTTGTTAGATTGTCTTATTGAGGTGAATAAGAGTTTTAGAAATTTGCTAAGATGTTTTATTGTAAAATAATCGACAAAGTGAGATTTGATCTTTACACAAGATTAAATGGACTCTGATTAGATTGGCTTACATAGATCACCATGTATTGATTTAATGACATAAAGGTCTCAATGAATGTGAAAGATTTTCACACCTAGTTTCTTTAAATCTCATGGTAGATAAAAAAAAAATTAAGAGGAAGAAAATGGGTATACAAAAATTATGTAGTGGGATAAAACCATTGATTGAGATAACTATGTAGAGTATTTATAAAATATGTAAATACAATTGAATGAACCATTGGAGCTTAATACAACAAAATGCATATAATAAGTTGATATCAAGTGAAGGGAAACTGATAGAGGAGTGTTTGACATATTAGATTATGTAGGTCAAAGTGATGAATTTGAAAACTATATGCAAGATATGTTCAACAATTGAAAAACAAATTTGAACAATGTACCATGGTCTACAAATAAAAATGAGCTAAAGTGAACAACTAAAAATATTAAGATTTGAAAAAATCGAAAGAAAAAAATATAAATGAGACCATAGTACCATGGGATAAAAATAATTGAATTTGAAGAAAAGAGAAAAGGATAGAGGGTTGTCAGATTGATTTATTGAGGTGAATAAGAGTTTTGGAAATTTGTCATGATATTTTATTGAAAAATAACCCAAACAGTAGGATTTGATTTTGGGACAAGTTTAAATGGAGTCTAAATAGATTGGCTTACATGGATCACCATATATTGGTTTTATGATATGGAGGGGCTGATGAATGTGAAAGTGTTTCACACCTAGTTTCATGGATCCCTATGGTAGTTGGAAGTAAAATTGAGAGGAATAGAATGGGTATACAAAAAACATATAATAGGATAAAAGGATTTCCTTATTGAAAGTCATGTTTTTTCATATATATTATCAATACGAATTGTTGATTGATATATAATTCAATGTATTGTCCATAAATAATTGATAATAAAAAGAGGTAAATAAAAGTTTTGAATTTTTTTTGATATGTTTGATTTGAAAAAAATGCAAATAGTGGGAGTAAATTTCGACACAAGGTGAAAATACCTATAACAATACAAATTATATATGTTTAATGAAGACTTTATTTGAAATAGTGTATAGGTGTAGGCACAACTATTGGAAGATAAATTTGAAAAATGTATTATGGTTTAAAAAAAAATTGAACTCAACTAAAGAGCTACAAATATTAATATTTTAACAAGTTGAAACCATAAAAAATAAAAATTGGACCATATTAGCATGGTATAAAAACAAATTAGTTTTAAGCAAAGATAAAAGGATAGAGGGTTGTCATATTGACTTATAGAGGTGAATAAGAGTTTTTAAAATTTGTGAAGATCTTTGGTTTTAAAACAACCTAAACAGTGAGATTTCATTTTGGCACAAGATTAAAACGAGTTTGAATAGATTGGCTTACCTAGATCACCATGTACTTTTTTGATGATATAAAGTCCCTGATGAACATGAAAGTGTTTCACACCTAGTTTAATTAAACCCCATGTAGTTGGAAATAAAATTGAGAGGAAGAAAATGGGCATACACAAATTATGTAATGGGATAAAATGGTTTCCATACTGAGAGTCGTGTTTTCGCATAAGAATTATCAATATGACTTGGTGAATAATTTATAGTTCAACGTACCCTCCATAATTTAATATGAATGGATGGAAAAAAATGATTTTAGTGGAATTTGATCTCAACACAAGGTGAAAATATTTATAACAATTGAAATTATATAAGTTTAATGAAGACCTTTTCTGAAATAGTGTATGAGTCTAGACAAATATATGTTATGAAGGTTAGAAACATCAATGGTTTTGCATGGTAATTTTTTTGAATGAGATAACTATGTAGGTTATTTGCAAGAGATGTACATAGAATTGAATAAAACATATCAAGAGAAGGGGAACCGATATAGTAGTGTTTGATATATTGGATTATGTAGATCAAAGTGGAGGAATTCAAAAACTATATGCAAGATATGCAAAAAAATTGAAAGTTAAATTTGAACAATATACCATCTTTTAAAAACAAAAATGAGCTCAAGTGAGGAGCTACAAATATTAAGATTTGAGTAAGTCGAAACAAAAAAACAAAAACTAGACTATATTACCATGGATAAAAACAAGTCAATTTCAAGCAAAGATAAAAAGATAGAGGGTTGTACTATTGGCCTATCTAGGAGAATAAGAGTTTTGAAGATTTGCAAGATTTATGGTTAGAAAATAACCCCAAAAGTGGGATTTGATCTTTGCACAAGCTTAAAAGGAGTCTAAATAGATTGACTTATATAGATTACCATGTACTTATTTGATGATATATAGGCTTGATGAATGTTGAAACTTTTCACGCCTAGCTTCCTGAAGCCCCATAATAGCTAGAAAAGAAATTAAGAGGAAGAAAATGGGTATACAAAAAGTACTTAATGGGATAAAATGGATTCCATATTGAAAGTCTTGTTTTTACATATACATTATCAATATGACTTGTTAAATTAATTTACAATTAACATACCATCTATAAATATATGGATACAAAAAAGAGGTAAAGAGGATTTATATAATTATTTTGAAATGTTTGGTTGGAAAAAATACAAACAATGAAATTTGATCTCGACACAAGGTTGAAAATACCTATAACAATTCAATTGATATATGTTTAATTATGAACTTATTTAAAATAGTGTAACAGTGTTGACAAAGATATGTTACAAAGTTTTGGAACATCAATGGTTTTACGTGGTAAAATTATTGAATGAGATAACTATGTAGAGTATTTATAAGAGATGCAAATACAATTGAATGAAACATTAGAGATAAATACGATGGAATACATGTAATAAGTTAATATCAAGTAAAGGGAAATTGATAGAGTAGTATTTGACATATTGGATTATGTAGATCGAAGTGATTAATTTAAAAATTATATGCAAGATATGTGTAACCATTGTGAAACAAATTTGAACAATGTACCATGGTTTACAAATAAAAAAGAGCTCAAGTGAGTAGTTAAAAATATTAAGATTTGAAGAAATTGAAAAAAAAACCGAACCATATTAAGATGGGTAAAAAATAAAATTTGAAAGAAAGAGAAAAGGACAAATGGTTGTTAGATTGACTTATTGAAGTGAATAAGAGTTTCAATTTTTTTTGATAAGATGTTTTATTTAAAAATAACCCAAATAATGGGATTTGATCTTGGCCCAAGCTTAAATAGAGTCTGAATAGATTATCTTACGTACATCACCATGCACTGATTTTATGGTATGGAGGAGCTGATAAATTTGAAGGTGTTTCACACTTAGTTTCATCAATCCGTATGATAGTCGAAAGTAAAATTGAGAGGAAGAAAATGGGTATACAAAAATTATGTAACAGGATAAAATAGTTTCCATAGAGAAATTCATGTTTTTGCATATATACTATCATTACAACTTGTTGAGTGATCTATAATTCAACGTACTATCCATCAATATATGGATATGAAAAAGAGGTAAATAGGAGTTTGGAATTTTTTTTTGATATGTTTGGTTTGAAAAAAAATACAGACAGTGGGAGTTGATTTCGACATATGGTGAAAATACCTATAACAATATAAATTATATATGTTAAATGAAGACATTACTTGAAATAGTGTATGTGTGTAGACAAAGATATGTTACAAAGTTTTGGAACATCAATAGTTTTGCATGGTAAAATTGTTGAATGAGATAACTATGTATAGTATTTGGAATAGATGCAAATACAATTGAATTAAACATTGGAGCTTAATACGGCGGGATACATATAATAAGTTGATATCAAGTGAAGGGGATATGATAGAGTAATATTTGACATATTGGATTATGTAGATCGAAGGGGAGGAATTTTAAAACTATATGCAAGATATGCAAAACTAGTGAAAGACAAATTTCAACAATGTATTATGGTTTTCAAAAAAAAATGAACTCAAATGAAGAGCTATAAATATTAAGATTTTAACCAGTCGAAACCAACAAAAAACAAAAATAGGATCATTTTAGCATGGGATAAAATCAAGTTAGTTTCAAGCAAAGATAAAAGGATAGACGGTTGTCAGATTGACTTATAGAGGTGAAGAAGAGTCTTGGAAATTTTCTAAGAGCTTTGGTTGGAAAACAACCTAAATAGTGGGATTTGATTTTGGCACAAGCTTAAAAATAAGTTTGAATAGATTGGCTTTCTTAGATCACCATGTATTTTTTTGATGTTATAGAGGCCCCGATGAACATAAAAGTGTTTGACACTTATTTTCATTAAACAACCTGTAGTTGGAAGTAAAATTGAGAGGAAGAAAATGGGCATACAAAAATTATGTAATGGGATAAAATGGTTTCCATATTGAAAGTCATGTTTTTTTATAAAAATTATCAATGGGACTTGGTGAATAATTTACAGCTCAATGTCCTCCATAAATATATTGATACAAAATAGAGGTAAATAGGAGTTTTGGAATTTTTTTGATATGTATGGATGGAAAAAATGCATTTAGTGGAATTTGATCTCGACACAAAGTCAACATATTTATAACAATTCAAATTATATAAGTTTAATGAAGACCTTATTTGAAATAATGTATGGGTGTAGACAAATATATGTTACGAAGTTTTGAAACATTAATGGTTTTTCATGGTGAAACAATTGAATGAGATAACTATGTAGAGTATTTATAAGAGATGTAAATAGAATTGAATGATATGTTAGAGCTAAATATGATGGGATACTTATAATAAGTTTATATCAAGTGAAGGGGAACCGATTTAGTAGTATTTGATATACTAGATTAAGTAGATCAAAGTGGAAGAATTCAAATACTATATGCAAGATATGCACAATAATTAAAAGACATTTAAGCAATGTACCATGGTTTACAAAGAAAAATGACTTCAAGTGAAGAGCTAAAAATATTAAGATTTGAACAAGTCGAAATAGAAAAATAAAAACTGAACCATATTATCATGGGATAAAAAAAAGTCAATTTAAAAAAAAGATAAAATGATAGAGGGTTGTAAGATTGATGTATATATATAAATAAGAGTTTTAAAAATTTTCAATATCTTTGGTTGGAAAATAACTCAAACAATGGGATTTGATCTTGGCACAAGCTTAAAAAGAGTCTGAATAGATTGCCTTACATAGATTACCATGTACTTCTTTGAAGAAATATAAGCTTGAAGAACATAAAAGTGTTTCACACCTAGTTTCATGAAGCCCCATAGTAGCTGGAAGTAAAACTACGAGGAAGAAGATGGGTATACAAAAAGTACGTAATGGGATAAAATGGTTTCCATATTGAAGTCTTGTTTTTGCATATACATTATCAATAAGACTTGATAAATTAGTTTATAGTTCAACGTAACTTCCATAAATATATGGATAAAAAAAAAACGTAAATAAGAGTTTTGGAATTCTTTTTAGATATTTGGCAGGGAAAAATGCAAACTGTGGGTTTTGATCTCGACATAAGCTTTAAATACTTATAACAATTTAGTTGATATATGTTTAATGATTACCTTATTTGAAAGTGTAAGGATGAAGACAAAGATATGTTACAAAGTTTTGGAATATCAATGGTTTTACATGGTAAAATTATTGAGTGAGATAACTGTGCAAAGTATTTACAAGAGATGCATATACAATCGAATGAAACATTGGAGCTTAAAACGATGGAATACATGAAATTGTTTTGAGATGTTTGGATGAAAAAATGCATTCAGTGGAATTTGGTCTAAATACGATGGGATACATATAATAAGTTGATATCAAGTGAAGGGGAACTGATTTAGTAATATTTGACATACTAGATTATATATATCAAAGTGGAGGAATTTGAAAACTATATGCAAGATATTAATAACTATTGAAAGACAAATTTGAACAATGTACCATGGTTTACAATTAAAAACGAGCTCAAGTGAGGAGCTAAAAACATTAAATTTTGAACAAGTCGAAACAAAAAAATAAAAACTGAACCATATTAGCATGGGATAAAAACACATCAATTTTAAACAAAGATAAAAAGATAGAAGGTTGTAAGATTGGCCTATATAGATGTATAATAATTTTGAAAATTTGCAAAATCTTTCTTTGAAAAATAATCAAAAGAATGGAATTTGATCTTGGCACAAGCTTAAAATGAGTCTGAATGGATTTTCTTACATAGATTACCATGAACTTCTTTGATGATATATATGACTAATGAGTGTGAAAGTGTTTCACACCTAGTTTCATGAAGCCCCATACTAGATGGAAATAAAATTAGGAGGAATAAAATGGGTATATAAAAACTATGTGATGGGACAAAATGGTTTCCATTTTGATAGTTATGTTTTTACATATAAATTATCAATAGAACTTGCAAAATTAATTTACAGTTTTAACGTATTGTCCATTAATATATGTATACAAAAAAGAGGTAAGTAAGAGTTTTAAAATTCTTTTGAGATGTTTGGCTGGAAAAAATGAAAATGGTGGGATTTGATCTCAACCCAAAGTGAAAATACCGATAACAATTCAATTGATATATGTTTAATAATGACCTTATTTGAAATAGTGTAAGGGTGTAGACAAAGATATCTTACATATTTTTGGAAGATCAATTTTTTACGTGATAAAATTGTTGAATGAGATAATTATACAGAGTATTTAAATGAGATGTAAATACAATTGAATGAAACATTGAAGTTTAATACGATGGAATACATATGAGTTTATATAAATTTAAGGGCAATTAATATAGTATTTGACAAATTGGATAAAAAATGAGCTCAAATGAACAGTTAAAAATATCAAGATTTGAACAAATCGAAACAAAAACCTAAAAACTAGACCATATTACCATGGGATAAAAACAAATCAATTTGAGTCAAAGAGAAAAAGATAGAGGGTTGTCAGATTGACTTATTGAGGATGATGTTTTATTAAAAAATAACCCAAATAGTGGGATCTGATTTTGGCACAAGCTTAAATGGACTCTGGATAGATTGGCTTACATAGATCACCATGTATTGATTTGATGATATGGAGAATCCGATGAACGTGAAAGTGTTTCACACCTAGTTCCATGAATTCCTATGACAATTAAAATTAAAATTGAGAGGAATCAAATGAGTATAAAAAATTTACGTGATAGGATAAAATGGTTTCCTTATTGAAAGTTATGTTTTTGTATATATATTATCAATATGACTTGTTGAGTTATTTAGAATTGAACATACTATCCATAAATCTATGGATACAAAAAAGAGGTAAATGGGAGTTTTGAATTTTTTTGATATGTTTAGTTTGAAAAAAATGCAAACAATGAGAGTTGATTTCGACATAAGGTGAAAATACGATGGGATACATTTAATTAGTTGATATCAAGTGAAAGGGAACTGATAGAGTAGTATTTGACATAGGGTTATGTAGATTGAAGTGGAAGAATTTTAAAACTATATGCAAGATATGTGCAACTATTGAAAGACAAATTTGAATAATGTATTATGGTTTATAAAGAAAAATGAACTCAGTTAAAGAGCTATAAATTTTTTATAAGTCGAAACCAAAAAATAAAAATATGAACCGTATTACCATCAAATAAAATCAAGTTAGTTTCAAGCAAAGATAAAAGGATAGAGGGTTGTTAGATTGACTTATACAAGTGATTAAGAGTTTTATAAATTTGCTAAGATCTTTGAATGGAAAATAACCCAAATAGTGGGATTTGATTTTGACACAAGCTTAAAAGAGTCTAAATAGATTGGCTTACCTAGATCACCATGTACATTTTTAATGATATAGAGGCTCTGATGATCGTGAAAGTGTCTCACACCTAGTTTCATTAAATCTCCTAGTAGTTGGAAGTAAAATTGAAAAGAAAAAAATAGGTATTCAAAAATTATGTAATAGGATAAAATGGTTTTCATATTGAAAGTCATGTTTTTGCATACAAATTATTAGTAAGACTTGTTGAATAATTTACAGTTCAATATACCATCCATAAATATATTGATACAAAAAAAGGTAAATAGGAGTTTTTGGAATTTTTTTGAGATGTTTGGATGGAAAAAATGCATTCAATGGAATTTGATGTCGACACAAGGTGACAATATCTATAAAATTTCAAATTATATATGTTTAATGAAGACCTTTTTTGAAATAGTGTATGGGTGTAGACAAATATATGTTATGAAGTTTTGAAACATCAATGGTTTTTCATGGTAAAATTGTTGAATGAGATAAATATGCAAGTATTTACAAGAGATGCAAATAGTATTGAATGAAATATTGGAGCTAAATATATTGGGATACATATAATAAGTTGATATCAAGTGAAGGAGAACTGATATAGTAGTTTTTGACATACTCGATTATGTAGATCAAAGTGGAGGAATTTGAAAACTATATGTAGGATATGCATAACAATTGAAAGTCAAATTTGAACAATCTACCATGATTTACAAACAAAAATGAGCTCAAGTGAAGAGGTACAAATTAGCATGGGATAAAAACAATTCAATTTCAAATAAATATAAAAGGATAGAGGGTTATAAGATTCACTTATATAGGTGAATAAGAGTTCTGCAAATTTGCAAGATCTTTGGTTTGAAAAATAATCCAAACAGTGGGATTTGATCTTGACACAAGCTTAAAAGGAGTCTGAATATATTGGTTTACATTGATTACCATGTACTTATTTGATGATATTTAGGCCTGATGAACATGAAAGTGTTTCACACCTAGTTTCATGAAGCCCTATAGTAGGTGGAAGTAAAATTGGGAGGAAGAAAAAAGGTATACAAAAAGTACGTAATGAGATAAAATAGTTTCCATATTGATAGTTATGTTTTTGCATAGAGATTATCAATAAGACTTGCTAAAATAGTTTACACTTCAACGTAGAGTCCATAGATATATGGATACATAAAAGAGATAAATAGGAATTTCGGAATTCTTTAGAGATGTTTGGTTGGAAAAAATGCAAATGGTTGTATTTGATCTCGACACAAGGTGAAAATACCTATAACAATTTAATTGATATATGTTTAATGATGACCTTATTTGAAATAGTGTAAGGGTTTAGACAAAAATATGTTACAAAGTTTTGGACCATCAAGAGTTTTACGTGGTAAAATTATTGAATGAGATAACAATGCAAAGTATTTACAAGAGATGAAAATACAATTTAATGAAACATTGGAGCTTCATACAATGAAATACATATAACAAGTTGATATGAAGTGAAGGAAAACTGATAGAGTAGTACTTGACATATTGGATTATATAGATTGAAGTGATGAATTTTAAAAATATATGCAAGATATGCAACAATTTAAATATAAATTTGAAGAATGTACCATAGTCTACAAATAAAAATGAGCTCAAGTGAATAGCTAAAAATATTAATATTTGAACAAATTGAAACAAAATAACAGAAATTGGGCCATATTAAAATGGGATAAAAACAAGTGGGATTTGAGGTGAATAAGAGTTTTGAAAATTTTCTAAGATCTTTTGTTGGAATATAACCCAAACCATGGGATTTGAATTTAGCACAAGCTTAAAAGGAGTCTGAATAGATTGGCTTAACTAGATCACCATGTACTTTTTTGATGATATGGAGGCCTTGATGAATAAGAAAGTCTTTCACACCTAGTCTCATTAAACCCCCTGTTAGTTGGATGTAAAATTGATAGGAAGAAAATGGAAATACATTAATTATGTAATGGGATAAAATGGTTTTCATATTCAAAGTCATGTTTTTGCATACAAATTATCAATAGGGCTTGTTGAATAATTTACAATTCAACATACCATCGATAAATATATTGTTACAAAATAGTAGTAAATAGGTGTTTTGGAGTTTTTTTGAGATGTTTGGATGGAAAAAAATGCATTCAGTAGAATTCGATCTCCACTCAAGTTGAAAATGTCTATAAAAATTCAATTTATATATGTTTAATGAAGACCTTATTAGAAAGTGTATGGTTGTAGATAAAGATATATTACGAAGTTTTGAAACATCAATGGTTTTGTGTGGTTATGTTGAATAAAATAAATATATAGAGTATTTACCAGAGATGCAAATATAATTTAATGAAACATTGGAGCTTAATATGATTAAATACATATAATAAATTTATATCAAGTGAATGAGAACTGATAAGAGAGTATTTAACATATTGGATTTTATAGATCTAAGTAGAGGAATTGAAAACTATATGCACGATATGCACACAAATTGAAAGACAAATTTCAATAACGTAACATGGTTTACAAACAAAAATGAGCTCAAGTGAAAAGCTACAAATAATAATATTTGAACAAGTCAAAAAATAAAAAAAACTAGACCATATTACCATGCGACAAAAACAAATCAATTTCAAGCAAATATAAAAGTATAGAGGGTTGTTAGATTGAATTATTGAGGTGAATAAGAATTTTGGATGTTTTCTAAGATTCATGGTTGGAAAATAACTGAAAAAGTGGGATTTGATTTTGGCACAAGGTTAAATGGAGTTTGAATAGATTGGCTTACATAGATCACCATGTACTTTTTTGATTATATGTAGGCTACGATGAATGTGAATGTGTTTCACACCTAGTTTTATGAAACCCCTTAGTCGTTGAAAGTAAAATTTAGAGGAAGAAAATGGGTATACAAAAATTACGTAATGGGATAAAATTATTTCCATATTGAAAGTCATGTTTTTGTATATAGATTATCAATAAGACTAGCTGAATAATTTACAATTCAACATATCATCCATCGTTATATGGATACGAAAATGAGGTAAATAAGAGTTTTAGAGTTTTTTTGAGATGTTTCATTAGAAAAAAATGCAAACAAAGAGATTTGATTTCAACACAAGGTGAAAATAATTATAACAATTCAAATTATATATGTTTAATGAAGACCTTATTTCAAATAGTCAATGGGTGTACACAAAGATATGTTATGAATTTTTGAAACATCAATGGTTTTGTGTTGTAAAATTGTTGAATGAAATAACTATCCAGATTATTTACAAGAGATGCAAATAAAATTGAATGAAACATTAGAGGTTAATATGATGGGATACATATAATAAGTTGATGCCAAGTGAAGAGGAATTCATAAAGTAGTATTTGACAAATTGGATGATGTAGATCAAATTGGAGTAATTTGTAAACTATATGCAGGATATGCACAATAATTGAAAGACAAATTTGAAAAATGTACCATGGTTTATAAACAAAAATGAACTCAGGTGAAGAGCTACAATTACTAGGATTTGAACAAGTCAAAACAAAAAAAACAAAAGTTTGACCATATTACCAAGGAATAAAAATAAGTCAATACAAAGCCAAAAAAAAAAAAGGATAGAGGGTTGTTAGATTGACTTAATGAGGTGAATAAAAGTTTTGAAAATTTGTTAAGATGTTTGGTTGGAAAATAACCCGAACAATAGGATTTAATCCGAGCACAAGCTTAAAAGGAGTCTGAATAGACTGGTGTATATAGATCACCATGTACTGATTTAATGATATGGAGGGCCCAATGAACATGAAAGTGTTTCACACCTAATTTTATGAAACCCCATGGTAGTTGGAATTAAAATTGAGAGGAAGAAGAGGGGTATACAAAAACTACGTAATGTGATAAAATCATTTCTATATTGAAAGTCATGTTTTTACATATAGATTATCAATACGACTTGTTGAATAATTTACAATTCAACGTACCGTCGATAAATATATGGATACAAAAAGAGCTAAATAGGAGTTTTGAAATTTTTTTGAGATATTTAGCTGGAAAGAAATGCAAACTTTGGGATTTGATCTCGACACAAGGTGAAAATACCTATAACAATTCAAATTATATATTTTTTAATGAAGAACTTATTTGAAATAGTGTATGGGTCTAGACAAACAAATGTTACAAATTTTTAGAACATCAATGATTTTGTAAGAGATGCAAATACAATTGGATGAAACATTGGAGCTTAATATGATGGGATACATATAATAAGTTGATTTCAAGTGAACAATAAATTATAGAGTAGTATTTGACATATCATATTATGTAGATTGAAGTGAATGAATTGGAAAACTCTATGTAAGATATGCACAACAATTGAAAGAAAAATCTAAATAATATACCATGGTTTAGGGAAAAAATGAGCTAAAGTGGGCAAACCCACTAGAGTATAAGTATGTCACAAAGCCATTCCCCTATTATATCACTTCAACGTTTAAAATCAAAAATGAGTTTGTGCTATGATTGTATTAAGGAGGCCTTTGGAAATGAATGACATATTTCTAAGGAATTGCCCATCTAGGTTGGTGAGCAAGCACAATTTGCTATGAAGCCACGTTTTTCTCTAGCCCATATCAAAATGCCCCCCTCTTGAAAACTTTAAGCTTGGTTTAAGTTGCCCTATCTCTTCACAGTGTGGTACTTCATCATTTTGGTGAATTACATCTATGATGCACAACCCCGCACCCTAGAAGCTAACCGGATTAACTTGGATATTCACATTCTCCGAAAGATGTATGGTTACCATGGCAAGAAGCCATATAAGGAAAAGCATGAGACCAAGAGAACCGACATCAAGGTTAAGTAGAACATAGTCAAAGAAAATATTCATAATTTATTTTATATGCTGCAACCCAAAAATAAATCTTTAGGAGGCACGAAGCATGCAAGATAAAAGCTTCCACCTAGACCACCACTTGACAAGAAGAAGTGAGTCGAGCATGATGCCAACATAAGTTCATAGTTGGAACCACCAAAAAACCAAAGGACTGCCTAGGCACTGCCACCAAGGGTTTCACCACTTAGGGTCTACCCACCAAAGGATTCACCACCTAGGGCCTCCCTACCAAGGGCTTCACCACCAAAAGCCTCCCCACCGAGGGCTTTTCCTAAATAAAATTCACTGGAAATACAACCTGAGGGTTCAATACCATTACTCGAAACTAATATATTGTAGGAAGAAGAGCTTGTGAGTCACATGGAATAACTAGAAAAGTCTGAATCAGAAAAGATACCCTCCCTAGTGCAAGAGGAGGAGACCACCTTTGATGAGGCATAATTGAATATTGAAGATCCACTTGGAGAAGAGGGGGATGGTTTTAACATACAAAAGATGAGTGGCATGGATATCAATAACACTTCTTTAGCCCTAGATACGGATGTTCAAATCCTTTAGTAGGATCCCTTCAAGGGAAAGAATCTGACTAAATCTAAAGTTTAAACACCTTTGGTTAACCTAACCACCAACTTACGCACTCAATACCAAATAGGCATGTCAGATAGATTGCTATATTTACATAAACATTTCCATCCAGAATATGTAACTTGCATCAGGTGTCCTTTTCATTAGACATGTAAAATGAAGAACACCATTTTGAAATAACTCTGGATAGCTTAATTTTAGATTCTCAAGCAACAACGCTACCCACACTAATTTGGTTTGATCCCTAGCAGATCTCTCCCCTACAAGCTAGTGGTGCTTTTTTGAAAATGGTGTTGAAAGTAACTACTAAGGAGGGGCAGAGGGGGGGTGGTGAATCAATATACAACAATGCACATTCAATTACAAAACCACTTTATCATTCATCAACTTGATCTAGAAACATAAACAAGAAAGCACATAAATACACAACATGAACAAGAGCATACATCACATCAACTCAACATCTATGTAGGAAACCCTCTTGTGGGATAAAACCCACTGAACCCTATAAGATGGATTATAGTCCTATAATAACAAGATCCAATTTAGATCAGCTATAACTGATCCAGAAACTACCATTCCTTATTTTAGTGAGACGACAATCCCACAAGAAGATTTTACACTTGTTTAGCTAAGCTACCATGACAACTAGACCTTTAACAAGTTTCACCTTGCAAGGAGGTTGTAACCCCTAGATTCTGAGCTACCACAACAACACCTATAATAAACTCTACCTTTGAACTAATGGCTTCAACACCTGATGATAACCTTTGATTATCATTTTTCACTTTCTTAGTAAAAACTTTGTCACCACATAAACAACATGATCAAATGGTCATACACATAGACTTCAATCTACTCCACTCAACAGTGCATCCATTGAGCACTCTTACTCAACTCTCCCTATTGACCAAAGTACATTACATACTTTAACCCACATGTAAACATCAGTTAGGACACATTACATGTCCCAACTAACCCCACTCTTCAACTCTTTGCTCATTCTCAATCTTCAAACCTGCAAGAACACTATAATGATATCAAAAATATGACCTACAAGTCATACACACTTTTCTTAATCTATTATGCTCTTCAACTCATCCACAACCTTCACCTTGTCTTCGCTCACCATACACACTCTCAAACAATCTCATGAGCATACTCACACATTCTGCCTCTTCTAGGCTTATTAGGTCCAATGACCTATGTGATCACCTTCATCACCTTGATTAGACAAGCATGTCTGATTATGTTTACTCTTTGTTGGTCCTCACTGACATGTTCCTTCTCTTCCAAAGGTTCTCTCCTTCACTTGGCTCCACATCTTCACAACCCTCAGTCTCACACAAAGTCTCTCCTTCAAGCCTATCTCAAAGTCTTGAAACCAACACATTTTATTTCACTATTTATAGAGCAAACATGATAATCATTGCCTTGGTCGGAATTAGGCATGGGTTAATCCTTAAGTCATCTCTCACATCAAGACATGTCTAAAAAACAATCTTCGTAGGTCAGTTATAGCATCTATAGGTCACCCCTAAGGAACTACACCTTTCAATTAGGCCCTTGTAGCCCGTATAGGTCTTATGTGAGCCCATTCACTGTTTTAGAACTTTATCGAACAAAATAAGAATACATAACCACTACCAAAATCATGGACCCATTCCATATAATCTATAGGTCCTCCTTAAGTGCCAACAACCAACATAGAACCCTTCTGCTTAAGCATAAATCACTTAAATAGCATTATGTGCACACAGTCTTCATGAATGAAACACACAAACACCATTATAAGATTTGTTCATATTGTATGCGAATGATCAAACCTTCATAATGCACACATACAGTCCTCATAAAGTCTACAACACTCCCCAATAGCCAATTCAACATGAGACATCGAAATAACATCAATACAAGCTCAATTATCCTTCTCGAGTCACTTGCATATTACACACGAACACACAATCAACTTTGAATATTCATAACTATGTTTGTACTCACTTTTAGATCTTCAAATCTATATTTTTAGATGTGCCTTGGAGTCCTCTACAAGTTCAAATTTTACACCACGAGCAAATTTTGTATATATCAAAAATAGAGAGAAATACATAGCACTAATTTTTCCTTTGTAAATTCAAATATTCAAATACAAATAGTTACAGTTAAACCTTCAAACCATGCTCACATATTGTGTCCTCGCTGCTCAGATTAAACATGCACCATCGATCTTCTCTAAAATTTAATGTATAGGCATCAATGCTCAAATGTTAAACCTTGAACATGTTGACCTCATCTTATACAATCTGGAAACTTTGACTCAATGTGCTCTGTCGATCTCCTATTCATAGTTCAATCTTGAACAATGCTAAACAACTATCACTTTGACCTCTTGACTTTAATACACTATTGATCTCTATCTGTACAATCACCCACTCACCATTGATCCTTGGAAGAAGCTCAATCTTTATCTCTGATCAGCATTAAACATTAAACACATGGCACCATCTCACTGCTTCCTAACTTCTTGGAGTAACATTCTCCATTGATGTTTCTCTAACTTTAAATTTTGCAAAAATGACTATTGGAATGTTGCTTGTCCACCTAGAAGGCCAACTTTCCACAGTCATATATTTTACGTCGCTCACTTGCATGTTTTCAAATTTGGACCATATGATCTCCTCACATAGGAGAATATAACCATGTGACAAACTAATCTTGGAACCCTCACATGTGTGAGATATATCATCATTAAAATGCCTTCTCAAAATTTTCTATCACAGAGCCAACTATGCTTAGAACTTGTCTGGGAGGCAAACTTTGAACATGCCTATCTTTTCCACTCTTCGGTGCTTGACCTAAAAATTAACACCAATCAACTAGGTAGAAAATAAACAAACCCATATAATCACCTTTTGCTAAAATGTCCTTACACTTACTCAAAATGCCTACTCGACTATTCCTTACCTTACGTAAATTTGGCTAAGTATGTGAAAACACTGTCAAAACACATGAGAGCCCAACATTGCACTTGCATATCTTTTGATACGCTTAGGTGCATGATCTAGGATTTAGTGCATAAGAACTAAGCATAATATTGAAAAAAATCATGTGACCATTTCCTCTTGAAACTTCCATGTGTGCAAATGCTGACATCATCAACATGCTTACTCAACTCTATTTGAACATAGAAAACACTCTGAAGATGCCTACGAACCCAAATTTTCACCCATATATCTTTGAATGTGTTTAGGTGCATGCTCTGGGATTTATCACATATCAACTAGAGACTAATGTGATCAAAACCATATGACCAACCCCCTTTGACTCATTCACATGTGGTAATGGTGATGTCATCAAATTGTCTACTCAAATTTTCTACCATTAGACCCAAAATGTCTAGATGACAACAATGATAAACCAGATGAAAAACACTCATGCACACAAGCACTCAAATCTTAGAAAACATTTTAGATGCCTCTTGCACATCTTCAAATCCCCATACTCATCCTTAAACATCTCTAACCATGTTAAAATAGAAGATCAACCAATCATACTTCAAACAAACTAGGACAAGCATATTGCACACTTTATTATTGTCACTTAGACTATCAAGGATCTTCATCCACTCACCTAGACACCTTCACGACATCATTGACAATACTCCATAAAATTACTTTTGAAGTCGCACATCAGAATATACTTTTAGATTATGATGCACATGAAGCAGATATGAAACATGGCCAGATTATGGTAATGTACGACAAAGAAGTTATTACTTGAAAGGTACTTGAAGAAATGGCCACATTGAAGCAAAAAATTGAATAATCCATAGTAGCCAAGAAACGACAGTGGCAAATAGGGTCCCTTGGTCCCTTGGACAATGCTAGGATAAACACATTGTGCACTTTGTCATTGTCACTTAGACTATTAAGGCTCTTTATCCGCTCACCTGGACACCTTCATGACATCATCATGACATTATTGATAATGCTCCAACAATATCCCCCTTTGTCATTAATGTCAATAACCATCATATAACAATATACAACTCACCTTCCTTCTCTCTTTTTAAGCACTCTCAGAATAGGAACTTTCTCCCTCTTTGACACAATGACAAATGGGGAACAATCTAATCTTGAGGACCTAAAAATACTACCAATAGGAGACAACCACCTTAGAAAGATGATACAAACTCCCCTTTACCTTGAGCTTAGTGATGCTTGCCTTGATAACTTCCTCTTGCTCCATGTCAACATTTTCTTCAACCAAGCACTGCAACTAATGAAAAAAAACACATAAAAACCACTAGAATCTGATCTAATTCACCAAAAAACATTTGAAGGACTCCCTTAAGATCTCTAAGCCATTACACCTTTCTAGCATCTTCAGATCTCCACACACCATGAAGACCCAATATACAGGCTTACTAGCCTTCTCTATCAAACCACCGAAAGTACTTCATGCCACACACTAAACAAGAAACATGCACTAAACCAACTTGAGAACTTTCCTTAAAACAAACATACTTTGATATTTTAGAGAAACTGAGAAAAAAACACTCTTCAAAGAAGGCCTATCTAGCCTCCATGTAGCCCTACCTAGAACTTGCAGAGCCCATAATTTTCAATAGACACATCTTTAGACCCTAAAATTTTATATCTGGACCACTCTCATATGCCCTCTCAATGACACCAATTTTTATCACCAATCTCATCTTCTGGAACATACTTCCTTTACAAACCTACTAGCCCATTAACCCTCCATATTGACAAAAACTTGAATAACTTGAGAACCACATACCTTCAAATCTTTATGAAGCATGATTTTATAACCCATTTAGCCCATTCAACCTATTAAAAATCCTCAAATATCAACTCCAAAGGTAAACTATTTTTTTGGCATAGCCTAAAACCCTAAAATCTCAAAATACACAAAGTCAACAAACCTCTTTTTGATCAACGCACACCTATAAAACTTCTTGCACACCTGGAGATAGTCATCACACACTTCTAGACCAAAAATTGAGCATTCACACCTTTGGGAGCCTTGACTTTCTATAACCCATTTTAGCCCTGCTTGCCCTTAAGACAAAAATTGAGAAACCTGAGAGCACTTAAAATTATCTAATTTGACTTCAACATACCTTCAGACCACAAAACCACCTAGAACAAGATATAATAAGATCAACATACCTTTCTAAGTAAAATGATCATCTTGGAAAAACACAAATATTTTTTATCAACTTTAAAACCTTCAATCTGATCCTGCAAACTAACCATATATAGCTATCAACATCATGACATCACTCTGACATCACCACAGCATATCCTCCACCTGGACATATCTACTCCTATTGAAAAAAATTCATCTATAATCTTCTAGGACATTCTGAAGAACACCACAACAATGCTTGCTTCTCCACTGAAAGGAGTCTCTTAAGCATAGACAGAGACCTCTACACCACAATGCTCTACCATGGTGTGAAACCAGGAGTCGCCCATAACTCCTCATATTCCTTCACCTCTTTGGTCATCTGATACTTATGGTCATATTCTGATTAGCAAGAAAGTTTCTTAGACCAAGTGGAATGGTCATGCAGGTCTATAACATAATTAAAAATGAGAGAAACAAAAGGGATACATAAAATTACCCAATGAGATAGAATGGTTTTCATACTAAAAGGAACATTTTTGAATATAGATTATCATTCAAACATGCTATAAAATTTACCATTCAATGTACTATCCATACACATACAAACAAAAAATGAAAGTTAATAGGGTTATTGAAAATTCACTGAATTTTGTTATCCAAAAAACACAAATAGTAAAATTTAATCTTGGCTCAAGTCGAATAGGAGTATTGATATATTGACTTGAACAAATCAATATTTACATCAAGTTTTATGATGTGGAGGGCATTATAAGTTTGAAAGTGTATCCAATTTTTTTGAACGGTCATGCAATTCTATAGTAGAAGGAAGCAAAATTATGAGTAACAAAAGGGGTATAAAAAAATAATACAATGAGATAAAATAGTTTCCATATTGAAGGGCATGTTTCTCCATATGGATTATCTATTAGAATTGATAAAAATTTATAGTTTATCATATTGTCAATAAACATAGGGGCAAAAAATATAGGTGAATAAACGTATTTGAAATTGGCTAATAGATTTGGTTGGAAAAACTAAAACAATAAGATTTGTGTAGGCACTAGGATCTCGCACAATAATATTTGTGCAAGTCTAGGTCTTTGGTGCCCTTGTTCATCCCTATTTCATCCCATGTAAATATATTTGGTAAATTACTTTAACTAATTGCCTACCATAAAATCTAAATAAATACACCCAAATCACAATAAATGTAAGTTGTTTTAACTACCAACCCCCCTCGTAATCTCAAAATCATTTAAACAACTTACGTCTTAATTTGACTTCTTGGTTAAAACTACTCCAACAACTTGGGTAAGTTTAACTTAGAATCATTACCGATCCCTGCAATTGATGTCAATTATGTTGAATCGATTTCAATTTAAAGATAGGCCCCCCGAGCTAAAGGACCACAATTAGTAAATTGCCCATTTGTTGGAAGCCTTGCACCTGTATCATCTAATCCACACTCATCCACATATTAGGAATCATCCTATCAACTTTGTAGTCTACCATAGATTGGAAGTAAGTTAAAGGTTAGCCTATCATTTATTTTGGCAATTTACTTTGTTTGTTATATTATTTTATGTTTAGTTTTATCTATGTAATAAGTGTTACAATATCCTTAGCCATCCTATGACATTCCAAACCATCATAAAATCTTAGAAATCCAATTTTTAGATCCTTGTCCTCAGAGCCTTGTTTATACTAATAAAATTGATGTCAATTCCATGACTCAACTTTGATCCTGTAGATTGGCATCGATCTCTACTAAATTCCCATTTTGTTTGCAACCTGAATCCTTTTTAGTTAGCAATTTGATTTTGATTATAGATCATTATTTCTTAAATCCATAGGTTTCTTGTAGATAACTCTACCTGGTGTTATTAATGAGGTTATTACTATTTGAGATTTGTCCATAGTTCCACATCCCTTTTTCTCAAACCAAAGTGACATTTCCTTCGAACTAGGGATTTGTGCCATTATTTTCTCCCCCAACTTAGAATCCATTGTTGATCATCTAGAAATATCCACTGTGCTTATCTCCATGCCATTGATATAGATTAAATATTATTTCTTTTTATTATCTTATTTGTATTGTTAAATGTTTTATTATAATTTCAGTTATTATCTTTATCCACTTGAGTGCTATGATAGTGGTTTGACATCCTTAAATGGAAGTGTACCACTTCCTGGGACTGGTCTCACACTAGGCAGCCCACTCATGTATCATATTAATCAATCTTTTGCTAGTTGTCTATTGTTTTTAGGTTATCTTTTCAAGACAAATAGGAGTTCTCACATTGACAAATAAATAGTGCATGATATTTTCCAATCACAGGTATTCTTAAAAACCTTGTAACTTATTATAAGTTTTTAATTAGTTTATTTTATAAGAACGATTAAGAAATACTTTAAACATTTTGGCACACCTTGTGGGACATGTTAAAAGGCCTCACTATTCTTGATTTCTTTGTTTTGGTCTTGCTTGTTTTGTTTCATTTAGTGAAATTTATTTTTCATTAAAAAAATATTAAAAATAGAAAACAAAAAAATATTTATACTACTTAATTTTTTTAATAGATTTTTTTTTTTTAGTTTGCTTGTTTTAGAAGAAAATATAGTTTAAGTGGATTATTTTATCGGTTAGTCACTCTTTTCACACATAAAAAACTACAATAATCATAAAAATTACAATAAAGATAAATCCCACCTAGGTAGACCCACTTGTATTTGATCACCAAGGGGAAAGCTGATTCAATGTTTTGGTTGATTATAAATAATTCGCTGGCAACATATAGGCGAAGTGGCTAACACCATTATCATTTTGGGGTCCTGAAGTGAGGGGGTAGGCCCCTATATCAAGCCACATACTTCCAACAACACAAAATCAAGCCTCAGTGTATCTTTGGATATATCAAGGTTCCCAGCCTTAAATAAAACTTGAAACCAACCTTACACTGTCATTTCTTAGGAGCTTCATTAACCCATCTCCCCATCACATTTTAAAGTTTGTTTCTTAAAAAATAAAAATATTTAAGTTCGTTCAAATAGAGTGTGTGTTTTCCTTCACTAAAAATGAGATAATAAAAAAAGAGGTGTGTTTTATTCTTTATTTTTATCACTTTAACACTACATTGTTATGACGTAATAATAGTCACTCAAACAAACATAATCACCCCACTCATCCTCCTCTTCAATGGAATAATCAGCAAGTATCCTCACCTATCTTGGTTCCATCAGGGATGGTCTCCCTCAGTTTTACTCTCAAAGTGATCCATATTTTGCTAACATACTAGACAAGAATCCAATCGCCTTAAACTGTTACCTTATTGCACAATCTGTATGGATCCCCATTTCCCCTGATCACCAAAATAATAATTCCTCTAACATTTGAAAGATATAATGTGGCCATGGTGTCCTCATCTACTAACCCACCTCCAACCTCAAGATCAAATACTGCCACAACCCAACCTGTAGATACCCAACTACCCTTAGTGTCTAGTAGTCTTATCACAACCGTTATTTTAATACAGAACATTACTACACCAAAATCAACAAGCAACCAAAGACCCTCTCTCATGCTTTAAAATCTAGTAGTCTCCATCCCGTCAACCCTCCCTCCTATCCAAATGCATGTACCATTGAGTTCCCAACATACCACACAACCTTCACTGTCCACACAACAAATCCCTATAGATCAAAATCTTCAATAATAAATATCTCTAACTACAAGACTTGTTGAATAATTTACAGTTGAACATGCCATCCATAAATATATAGATACAAAAAAAAAGGTAAATAAGGGTTTTTAAATTATTTTGAGATGTTTGGTTGGAAAAAATGCAAATGATGAGATTTGATTTCGACTCAAAGTGAAAATACCTATAACAATTCAAATTATATATGATTAATGAAGACCTTATCTAAAATAGTGTATGGGTGTAGACAAAGATATGTTACGCAATTTTGGAACATCAATGGTTTTGCGTGGTAAAATTTTTCAATGAGATAACTATGCAGAGTATTTGCAAGTTATGAAAATACAATTGAAGGAAACATTGGTGCTTAATACATCAACATACATATAATAAGTTGATATCAAGTAAAGGAGAACCGATAGAATAGTATTTGACATATTGGATTATGTAGATCGAAGTGGAAAAATCTGAAAACTATTTGCAAGATATGCACAACAATTGAAAGATAAATTTGAACAATGTATCATGGTTTACAAACAAAAATGATCTCAAATGAAGAGCTACAAATATTAAGATTTGTATCATGGTTTACAAACAAAAATGATCTCAAATGAAGAGGTACAAATATTGAGATTTGAATAAGTCAAAACAAAAAAAAAAAAGTTGGACCATATTACAATGGGATAAAAACAAGTCAATTCAAGCGAAGATAAAAAGTTAAAGGGTTATCAGATTGACTTATAGAGGTGAATAAGAGTTTTGAAAATTTATTAAGATGTTTGGCTGTAAAATACCCCAAATATTGGGATTTGATCTTGACATAAGTTTAAATGGAGTTTGAATAAATTGTCTTACATAAATTATGATGTACTTCTTTGATGATATGTAGAGCTTGATGAATGTGAAAGTGTTTCACACCTAGTTTCATGAAACCTTATGGTAGTTGGAAGTGAAATTGAAATGAATATATGAAAATTACGTAATGGGATAAAACCATTTTCATATTGAAAGTCATGTTTTTGCATATACATTATTAATATGACTTGTTGAATAGTTTAAAATTCAACGTACTGCCCATAAATATATGGATATAAAAAAAGTGGTAAATAAGAGTTTTGGATTTTTTTTGAGATGTTTGGCTAAAAAAAATACAAACATTGAGATTTGATCTAAACACAAGGTGAAAATATGTATAACAATTCAAATTATATATGTTTAATGAAAAACCTTATTTAAAATAGTGTCTGAGTGTAGAGAAAGGTATTTTACAAAGTTTTGGCACATCAATGGTTTTGCATGGTAAAATTATTAAATGAGATAATTTTGCAAAGTATTTGTAAGAGATGCAAATACAATTGAATGAAACATTGGCGCTTAATATGATGGTATACACATAATAAGTTGATATAAAGTGAAGGGGAACTGTTAGAATAGTATTTCCCACATTGGATTACATAGTTCAAAGTGGAGGAATTTGAAAACTATATTCAAGATATCCAAAAAAATTAAAAGACAAATTTGAACAATGTACCATGGTTTATAAAAAAAAATGAGCTCAAGCAAGGAACTACAAATATTAGGATTTGAACAAGTTAAAACAAAATGAAATAATTAGACTGTATTACCTTAGGTTAAAAGCGAGTCAAAATAAGAAAAGATAAAAGGTGAATAATAATTTTTAAAATTTGCTAAGATTTTTGGTTGTAAAATAACCCAGACAATGGGATTTGATCTTGGCACAAACTTAAAAAAACTCTGAATATATTGGCTTAAATAGATCACCGTGTACTAATTTGATGATATAAAGGGATTGATGAATGTGAAATTGTTTCAAACCTAATTTTATGAAACCCCGTGGTAGGAGGAAGTAAAATTGAGAGGAAGAAAATGAATATATAAAATTTACATAATGGGATTAAACAGATTCCATTTTGAAAATTATGTGTTTTGCATATAGATTATCAGTACGACTTGTTGAATAATTTATAATTCAACAGATCGTCTATAAATATATGGATACAAAAAAGAGGTAAATAGGAGTTTTGAATTTTTTTTGAGATGTTTGGCTTAAAAAAACACAAACAACGACATTTGATCTCTACACAGGGTGAAAATACTTATAACAATTCAAATTATATATGTTTAATGAAGACCTTATTTGAAATAGTGTATGGGTGTAGATAAATATATGTGACAAAGTTTTGAAACATCAATGGTTTTAAGTTGTAAAATTATTGAATGAGATATCTATGCAAAGTATTTGTAAGAGATGCAAATAAAATTGAATGAAACATTGGAGCTTAGTACCATGGGATACATATAATAAGTTGATGCTAAGTGAAGGGGAACTGATAGAGTAATATTTGACATATTGGATTATGTAGATCGAAGTGGAGTAATTTGAAAACTAAATGAAAGATATGCACAACACTTAGAACAATATACCATGGTTTATAAAAAATAAATGAGCTCAAGTGAAGATCTATAAATAGTGGGATTTGATCTTGGCACAAGCTTATAAGGAGTCTGGATAGATTGGCTTATGTAGATCACCATGTACTGATTTGATGATATAGAGGGTCCGATGAACACAAAAGTGTTTCACACCTAATTTCATGAAACCCTGTGGTAGTTGGAAGTAAAATTGAAAAGAATAAAAAGGGTATATACACAAATTACGTAATGGGATAAACTGTTTCCATATTGAAAGTCATGTTTTTACGTAAAGATTGTCAATACAACTTGTTGAGTAATTTACAATTCAACATAGCGTCCATAAATATATGGATACAAAAAGAGTTAAATAGGAGTTTCCAATTTTTTTTGAGATAGAAATGCAAACAATGCAATTTGATCTCAACATGAGGTGAAAACACTTATAACAATTCAAATTATATTTTTTAATTAAGACCTTATTTAAAATATTTTATTAGTGTAGACAAATATATTCTATGAAGTTTTGGAAAATCAATGATTTTTCATGGTAAAATTGTTGAACGAGATAACTATACAGAGTATTTTAAAGAGATGGAAATACAATTGAATGAAATATTAGAGCTTAACACGATGTATAGGATGTTTTATTTGAAAACTATATGTAAGATATGCACACCAATTGAAAGACATATTTGAACAATGTGACATGGTTTAAAAACAAAATTGAGTTCAAGTGAAGGGCTACAAATATTAAGATTTGAACAAGTCAAAACAAAGTACAAAATCTGAACCATAGTACCATGGGATAAAAATGAGTCAAATTCACACAAAGAGAAAATGATAGAGCATTATCAGATTGACATATAGAGGTGAATAAAAGTTTTGCAAATTTGTTAAGATGTTTGGTTGGAAAATAACCCAAACAATGGGATTTGATCTTGGCATAAGCTTAAAAGGATTTTGAATAGATTGGCTTACATAGATCACCATGTACTGATTTCATGATATGGAGGGCCCGATAAACATGAAAGTGTTTCACACCAAGTTTCTTGAAATCCCATGGTAGTTGTAAGTAAAATTAAGAGGAAGAAAATGGGTATACAAAAATTACTTAATGGGATAAAATTGTTTCCAAATTGAAATTCATGTTTTTGGATATAGATTATCAATACGACTTGTTGAATAATTTATAATATGACATACCATCTATAAATATATATATATATATATATATATATATATAAAGAGGTAAATAGGTGTTTTTCAAAATTTTGTAGATATTAGGCTCGAAAAAAAATGCAAATGGTGGAATTTGATCTCGACACAAGGTGAAAATACCTATAATAATTCAAATAATATGTTTAATGAAGATCTTATTTGTAATTAATGTATGGGTGTAGACAAAAATATGTTACAAAATTTTGGAACATCAATGGTTTTACATAGTGTTGACCGTTTTGGTCCTATAGGCCAAAAATCGGTGTCCCTCTTTCCTTGTTGTCCTGAGCCATTAGTCTTGAATGTATCCATCTTAATGCAAATGCTTCATTTCCCTTTGTAAGAGCCTTGTTCTTATAAAGAGTTGATAGATCTAAGACCTGTAGGTTTTCAATACAATATGGAGCTTATTTCACCTTGAGCAATTGCCTTGGATAAGCCTTTTGGCAAAGGAATGGGGCCAATTCAAAGAATGCAAGTATTTTATAAAGCTTTGAAGACAAAGTACCCTTGCAGAGGGTAGTTAGGTTGCAAATTAGACCATTCGAGCAGGTTCTGAAGGGAAATTGTGGACACAAAGTGCCCTTGCATAGGGCAATGAACACGTTCGGGAAAACGAACAAGGCAAAAGGTAAAGGATTCATTCGGATTTTCTATTCGAAGGAATCCCTAAAGGAATTCCTTTAGACATTTTGTCTGAAGAAATTCACAAGGAATGGACTAAGGCAAATTCTTTCGAACAATTGCCCAAAGGAATTCCGAAGGAAAAGACTGAAAGAAAGGGCCAAGACTTTGAAGGGAAGAATTTCTTTGGAAATTAAGAAGACAAGGGAATCTTGAATGAGCCCAAAAGATAAGTGCCCTTGCGGAGGGCTCTCAATGACAAAAAAAGGGACCTTTTTCATTTTTCTGAAGGAACAACTTCCCTTCAAGAAGGTTCATTTACAAAGGGATGAAGGAATAACCAAAGAGATGATGGATCCAAGCACGCAACCTTAACATAGTGAACTAGCCATTAAAGTTCAAGCATTTGGTGATGGGTGCGTGAATGTCAATTTCAAGGTAGCAAAATAGCCATTGGTTTTTGAATAGTGATGCGCCCATAGATGTCAATTTTGATGGGATGCATCGGCTGAGAAAGGAGCCCAAAGAGCCAAGAGGAGATGAAACATAGCCCTGAGGGCCAAAGAGCTAGGAAAATGCAAAGGCTAAGTGTAGAATGAATAGAACAGCCTAGGTGGCATAGAAAGCATTGGCAAAAGAAGTTATTGCAGTGGATGAAATAGTCTCTACCAAGTGGCTGCCAAGGGGAGCACATGCATTCAATAGAATGGCCCATTTTTCCTCATTTTACATTAATGAGCAGATAGTCACATGAACTTCATTGAGAATTGGCCTTGTCATTAAATTAGACAAAGCGATCCATGCTCTTGCAGTGACATGTAATACGGGTGAAGCACCAAAGTCAAGACTGGTGACATCTACAACATGGTTCTTTCAATAGTTTCCTCTTTCTTAGGCATTCAACACAGCATGGGCCACTTGTTCTGGAAGGCACCAAAGTCTTCTTCTTCATGCTATATATTGTAACCTCTTAGTTGAGGAAGATATCTCTCATTTTTTAAGGTGAACCCCTACCAAATTTTACCTTTGAATCAATAAGAATGCATTTTACCTCTATCTGATTGGTTATACTTTTGAGTATGTCTATGTATCAACTCTGTGTTTAGTGATTTTAACTTGATGCTTTCATGGATTAACACCAACATACAGTGTAGTCAAGATCATTTCTACAGATTGATAAGAAGTGCTTCACCTGGAGCATAGGGACATAGGAGTAGTTATCTGACAGTGTGTTTTATACAGTGCCTGTGGTAAGTTCTTTCTCATTGTGTCTTCATTAAGGCCCTATTAAAGCTCCCTACAGTCTAGTCTTTTTGTCGGATAAAGTGTCTGTTCACCCCCCTTCTAGTCTGAAGTTTTAAAATAGCTGAGTAGATCAAAATCATTTGGTGCATCACCATTTAGATAATTTTTGTTTTGGTTATATCTCTCTCCTTTTTCACCCCTATTGTTAGTAGTAGTAGTGAAAGACCTCAAAAATGCATCAAAGGGAGCTAACCCTTATCTAGAGATTTTTTTCTCAGTTTTTCCAAGTCCACAGCAAGAGGGAAGTCTCCATTGTGCCACGTGGAGGAGAAAATTTGAGTCTTCTTTCAAGGGTGCAATCCATAGCATCAATCATTTTTGGCATGCTTGGTGGGACCAATTTTAATGCTTAAAAAAGGCCAAGGATTGGTGTTGGTCCTATTACAGCAAGAATGAACCACTAATCTAGCATCTTGTGACTCCATTTTCAAGAACATTAGTCTCTGATCAGAGATCAGTCTGACATCCCATGCCTAAGGTCACCACAATATCTTCTATCAAGGGTGTCCCTTTTGAATTCATTGAGCTCCCATTAAACTCAGCAAGGTGACTAAGGTTTGTAGGGACTCATCCCTATATGGAAAGTCATTTTCCCAGACCTACTATAAAATATACTTATGCAAGAAGACCCTGGTAGAACTCAGTTATCACCATGGCTTTACCTTTTATAGCTTTTCATGGTCAAAGCCCATTAAACCTTCTGCATTATGACCCAATCCCAGGGACAGCTCTTAAGAGTGTTCCTCCCTTTAATGTAGATGGGCCTATTACCACTATTGAGCACATCATAAATATTGCCAACCTCTATAATATTCATAATGTCACTGAAAAGAACATAGCCATCAGGTTGCTGGCATTGTCTTTTAAGGGTAAGGTTCTGGACTGGTATGGAACTTTGCCTATAAATTCAGTCGACACATGGAATGAATTAGGCACTCTCTTGACAAACAAATTTGGGGAGAAGAGTGACCACCTCTCACTTGCTGAGCAACTAACCACCATGAAAATAGATCCACATGAATTCATGTAGGATTTCAATATCGGGTTTTAAAAGCCCTGGGACAGAATCTCCATTTTGGTAAGGCCGACCCCAAGCTATGATTTTCTCTATTACTTGAAATCTCTAAACAATGACATTGCTATCATGATACAGTCCATGGGAGGACAAGTGTTACCAGTTGCTTATGAAATAGCCATAGCTGTTGAGAATTGCCTGGTGCAGGTGGGAAAGATAGCCCCCAGACCTCATATTTCGCTCTTTCCTAAATTGCCACCTCCAGTTTAGACTACTGCACCTACCTTAGCTCTTTTGTTTGGCATAGAAAAGCTGACTACTGCCTCATCCAATGACCTTCATGAAGTTAAGAGCTTGTTACAAAGCATAACCAATGAATTAGTGGCTCTTAAAAGGCAACAAGCTCAAAACTATCAGCAAAATTAGGGATACCAGTTGTTCAAACAAGTAAATAAACCCTTTTTTTAGAATTATAATCAAAGACAGGGTCAGTTTGCATAAGCCAGACCATATCAAGGGTATAATATAGGGACTCCATCATCCAAAGATCTTGTGCCTACTCAAAATAATCTGGAATAAGAACAACCTAATTGCTCACCTTTGGGGTATGGTCAAGAATAGGCTGCTTATACAAATTAGACACCGAGTCAATATATGAATGCACAAGACAATCAGGTGGCTACCTAATTCCCAAGATTTGAGGTGTCACTAAAACCTGACATGGGCATCAGGTAGGATCGGTCTGATTCCACTCTCATGAATTATATGGAAGGTGAATTTTGTGCAGTCAACTATGTGGGCAGTATGAATAACCAAGGTGATTATGTTGCAGTGAATACAAGGTCCAAAAAGAGAGCTATGGCGGAAGCTCAGGCAGCTGCCCAAATGTCTGCAACATCTTCTTCATCACATATGAACTAGAAATTTGTAAATTATAGGACACCGGTTGTGCCCTCAACTCCTTAGCTTGCTCCTCAGGTTGCAAGTGCCCCTAAAGAAAATTTAGAAGGCATCAACCCTCAGATCAATGTGGTAGACTAGATGAAGAAGCTGCACATAAATATCTCTTTGTGGGATTCATTAGTAATGCTAGGAAAAAAGGGCATACTCCAGAAAAAATTTCACAGACTAAATGAACCAGTTGTTCCAACAAAAATTGATAACATTTCGATCATGAATGGACACCCTTCCATAGCAGGCCAAGCAAAAAAAGATGAAAAGGTTCCAACTTTCTATCTATCCTTAGTCATAGGAGATTTCTTGGTACACAACTGCATTATTGACAGTGGGGCAAGCACCTCAGTAATGGCCAAATGCATAGCGGATAAGCTCGGACTTAAATACGAGGAGATGACCAAGGAAGTCTTACAGCTAGATGGATCACCAGCCAAGACACTGGGAGTAGTATGATGCTTGAATCTAACGTTTCACCCTTGTCTAACTTTCTTAGTTCCCTACAACATGGTAGTGGTATATGTTCCTCCCTACTTTGCTATTTACTTATCCAGAGATTTCACATCCAAAATAGGTGGGTACTTAGACACAAATTGGTCTTACATGATTTTTAGAACCAAATATGGGACTAAGATCAAGATTGAGTTAGAGCCAATCCATAGAGATCATTTGGAGCCATACTCACTCAAGGTAGCAAATGTCATCTACGCCATTATTGATGAATAAGAATTTTAAATGGACCAATCTTTGCTCTTTACCTTTGAAGGATTTGCTGACCCACTCTTAGAAGAATGGGGAAGTGACGAATTCGAACATGACCCATACAAGTTCATAGAAGATGGACATCTTAGAATTTATTACATGCATGAACAAGGTACCCTTGTGCCAAATTTGATGAAAGCAAACCAAGAGAGCTCAGGTATATGGCAACTTTTCTTTGATGGCTCAAGAAGCAAATTGGGAGCTGGTGGCGGAGTAGTGTTAATTTCCCCCTCAAAGGATAAATACTTCTCGACTTTTTGGTTTAAATTCTTATTGCACTTGCAATGTTGTAGAATATGAGTCTCATTCATGGTTTGAAGTGGGAAAGGAAAAGAAAAATTAAAGAACTGTAGGTTTTTGGGGACAATGAGTTGATCGTAAATTAGGTGAGAGGCAGAAATCTGATCGAGAATTCCTTGCTTAAGTCTTACAAGCATAGGGTGTGGGACTTCATGGAGAGTTTCCTTTCTTTCAATATTAATTCCACTCCAAGAGAGCAGAATAATCAAGCAAACAGACTAGCAGTAGTTGGTGACTAGTTTGACATCCTCAAAGAGAAAGGTTGAGATAGCAATCCATGCCATTTAAAAGTGGTAATCAGATCCTCCGTACCTAATAACATCACCAACTGGCAGGTGTTTGACATCAATCATTAGATAGCACTCTTCTTGCAAGAGGAGGCTAAGTTTTCCTCTAGAAATCAAGCCAAGCTACAACAATAGTATGTCGGCCAAATTATTCAGTTAAAGAACAACAAACGTCCAAAGGCTTAGTCACTCTCGAGAGCATCTTCAACAAGGATGACCAACTGAAATATGACAAAGCTAGCATCACAACCAAGAGAGAAAACTATGAAAAATTTGAAATACTCAAGAACACGCTGCTTGCACTCGGGAAGGTATGTATGAAGGATGAGAGACTTTCCTTCATTTTGCTATGTCAAGAGTTTACTGATGTTTTTGCTTGGGAGTAAAGTTACTTGAAAGGTTTTGACCCAAGCTTGGACCAACACACCATTGAACTAGAAGAAGATGCCAAGCCTATCAAACAAAAACAAAGGCCTGTCAATCCAAAGATTGAGCCTCTCATGCAGAAGGAACTCACCAAGCTGATTGAGTCTAGGATCATATTTCCCATCAAACACTCTTCTTGGCTGGCCAATCTAGTCTCTGTTAGAAAAAAGAATGGGGAGATTAGACTATGTGTGGATTTTAGAGACCTCAATAGAGTCTCATTGAAAGATCACTATCCTCTCCCAAGTATGAAGCAAATCTTCCAAATGGTGACAGGCAACGAACATTTTTCCCTCCTAAATGGGAATTCAGGGTACAATCAGATTTTTGTGCAAGACTGTGATTAGTACAAGACAAGCTTCACTATCAAGTAGGGGATGTTTGCTTACTAGAAAATGCCATTTGAACTGTCTAATGCTAGAGCCACTTTTCAATGAGTCATGGACATGGCTTTCCACGGCCTGATAAATAATACTGTACTGGTCTCTCTTGATGATGTGACAGTGTTTTCTAAGGAGGCAAGCCAACATCTAAAACACGTTAGGTAAATCTTTGAGAGGTGTAGAGAGTTTGGTATCTCTCTCAACCCAAAGAAATGCATGTTCGTTGTCCATGAAGGTAAACTCCTTAGACATGTTGTTTCGAAAGGGGGTTTGACCATTGATCTAGAAAGAGTCTATGCCATCCTAGCTCTGTCCTTGCCTAAACATAAGAAAGGTCTCCGAGGCTTCTTTGGTAGAATAAATTTGATTATGAGATTTATCCCAATTTTTTTTGAAATAGTCATGCCACTGACCTCCATGTTGAAGAAAGATGAGAAGTTTGCATGGACAGCGCAAATGAAAGATAGTTTTGAAGGGATCAAGCAAGCTATCATCCAAGCTCCTACCTTGATTAGTCTTGACTTCACCAAGGATTTCAACCTCTACACCTTCAAAAATCAAGAGGTAATCTTCACTATGCTTACCCAAGCAAATGATGAAAACCTTGAATAGCCACTTGTGTTCTTTAGCCAAGGTCTAGAAGGTTTTGAAATTAGGTACACATACATTGAAAAGCAAGTGCTTGCAGTCATACGAAGCTTGAAGAAATTTAGACATATGATGTCTAACAGTAAGGTTCATCTCCTGGTGCCACATCCCAGTGTCAAAGACTTCATAATTAGCTATGATCTAAATGAAAAGAGAGCAAGATGGATCACCAAAGTAATGGAATATGACATGGATATCAAAACCACCAAGATGGTAAGGGGGAAACGCTTATGTGAACACCTTGCTATAGACCTTAAGCAACAAAAAGAGGACATTTTGTTAATCCATGATGAAGCTAGAGTAGAAGAACCAGCGGTAATGAAAGATTGGGAATCAGACATGAAACGTTTCCTTCTCATCGGTGAGTGCCCACAGGGCCTTGATAAGACTAAGAGGAGATCTCTTAAGGTGCAAGACTCAAGTCAGGTTGACAAGATACTATTCGAGTTTCATGACGGGCCAGTTGGTGGTCACTTTGCTCCTAAGCCTATAGCTAGAAGAATTATGAGAGTTGGTTACTTCTGACCAACTTTATTTAGAGACACCCATGCCTGGGTATGAAAGTTATAGAACTGTGCCCTCTTTGATGGAAAACAACTGGCTGTAATGCCTCTACAACCTATTTAGGTAGAATAGCCATTCATGCAATGGGGCCTTGACTTTATAGGGATGATCAACCCTCCTATTGCTGGCCACAAATGGGTCTTGACCGCTATAGACTACTTCACGAGATGGGTAGAAGCTGTTGCTTTGAAGGAGGCCAACAAAAGTGTAGTCTTAGACTTCTACGAAGGCCTAGTGACAAGGTTTGGAGTCCCAGCTACCATTATCTTAGATAATGCATTGGCTTTCTTGCGAACCAAAACAAGTGAGTGGGCATTGGGATATGACATCTACCTTAGCACTTCGCATTGGGATATGACATCTACCTTAGCACTTCTTCCAACTACTACCCACAAGGAAATGTGATCGCTGAGTCCAACAACAAGAATCTGATCATAATTATCAAAAGGACAATGGAGAAAAATCAAAGAACTTGGCATGCCAAGTTGAAAATAGCCCTATGGGCAGACAGGGTTATTCTAAAGAGAGTGGTTGGCAATTCATCATACACGCTTGTGTATGGAATGGAAGTTAGACTTTCTATTTCTCTTGAATTTACGGCCTTGGATCTCACTCACCAACTACAATTATAAGAAAGTGACAACATGGAAGTTAGGCTTTGTGAACTGATGGAGCTTCAGGAGACAAGAGACCAAGCCATGGTTTTTATGACCAGCCGTCAGTAGCAAACAAAGAAGCATTTGATTACAAATCCTCTTCAAAAAGATTTTCAAAAGGATTTTCAAAAGGTGATGTCTTCAAATGGGATGAGGACCAAGCTAAGCTTAGATAACACACAAAGTTTTACACCCTGTGAAGTAGTCTAAATGTCATCACTCAGTGCAAGCAACACAATGCATTCCAACTCTTCAAGTTGGATGGTGAGGAACTGTATATCCTAGTTAATGGGATATATCTTAAGAACTGTCACTGAGCCTTCTCTCATTATGTACATATTTTCCTTGTTTTCCCTATTTTCCCTAAATACTTTTAGCGCATGTTCATAGTTTTAGCCTTGTGTGTTTTTTTTAAACTATTTGGGGTAAAAGCTTCATGTTGATTCTTCAGTCTCTCAAGGTTATTGTCAACTTTTTGGGCTGTATTTGTATTCTGACTCCGTGTCCAATGGACTTGTAAGTCACTAGTTTCTTAAGTATGGCAGGCATGCTTCCCTAGAAATCATGAGATTTGTTGATCGTTTTGGTCCTACAGGACAAAAAAATTGGTCTCCTTCTTTCCCTGGTGTGCTGAGCCATCAGTCTTGAATGTATCCACTTTACTATAAATGTTTCATTTCCCTTTTCAAAATCCTTGTTCTTATAAAGAGTTAATAGATCTAAGACCTGTAGGTTTTCAGTATAATATGGAGCTTATTTCACCTTGAGTAATTGCCTTGGATAAGCCTTTTGGCAAAGGAATGGGGCCAGTTCAAAGAATGAAAGTATTTTACAAAGATCTGAGTACAAAGTACCCTTGTAGAGGGCAGTCAGGGTGAAGACTAGACCATTCGAGCAGGCTCTTAAGGGCAATTGTGGACCCAAAGTGCCCTTGCAGAGGGTAGTGAGCACATTCAGGAAAGAGAACAAGGCAAAAGGCAGAGGATTCCTTTGGATTTTTTGTCTGAAGGAAATCCAAAGGATAAGACAAGGAGTGAATTCCTTCGGACAAAATGCCCGAAGGAATTCCTTCGGACAAAATGCCCGAAGGAATTCCTTCGGACATTTTATTCGAAGAAATTCACAAGGAAGAGACCAAGGCAAATTCCTTCAGACAAATACTTGAAGGAATTCCTTCAAACTTTTGTCTGAAGGAATTTATCAAAGGAAAAGATCGAAAGAAAGGGCCGAGTCTTTGAATGGAAGATTTATTTCAGACAAAATGTCTGAAGGAATTAAGAAGACAAGGGAAACCTGAATGAGCCTGAAAGATAATTGCCCTTACGGAGGGCTCTCAATGACCAAAAAAGGGACCTTTTTCATTTTTTTGAAGGGACACTCTCCCTTCGGGAAGGCTCGTTTACAAAGGGCCAAAGGAATAACCAAAGGGATGATGGGCCCGAGCACGCCAACCTTAACATAATTAACTAGTCGTTGGAGTTCAAACATTTGGTGATGGGTGCGTGAACATCAATTTCAAGGCAGCAAAATAATCATTGGTTTTCAAATAGTGATGGGCCCATAGACATCAATTTTGATGGGATGGATCAACTGAGAAAGGAGCCCAAATAAGTAGGAGGAAATGAAAGATAGCCTCGAGAGCCAAGGAGCTAAGAAAATGCAAAGGCTAAGTGTAGAATGAACAGAATAGTCCAAGTGGCACAGATAGCGTTGGCACAAGAAATTATTGCAGTGGATGAAACAATTTCTATCAAGTGGTCACCAAGGGGAGCACATGCATTCAATAGAATGGCCCATTTTTCCTCATTTTACATTAATGAGCATACAGTCGTGTGAACTTCACTAAGAAGTAGCCTCGTCATTAAATCAGACAAAGTGACCCATGCTCTTGTAGTAACGTTTAATATGGGTTAAGCACCAAAGTCAAGACTAGCGACATCTATAATATGGTTCTTTCAGCAATTTCCTCTTTCCTAGGCATTCAATGTAGCATGGGCCACTTGTTATTAAAGGTGCCAAAGTCTTCTTCTGCATGCTATATATTGTAACCTTTTAGTTGAGAAAGATATCTTTCATTTTTTAAGGTGAAGCCTTGCCAAATTTTACCTTTGAATCAATAAAAATTCATTTTACCTCTATCTGACTAGTTATACTTTTGAGTATGTCTATGTATCAACTCTGTGTTCAGTCATTTTAGCTTGATGCTTTCATAGATTGACACCAACATACCTAGTGTAGCCAAGATCATTTCTACAAGTTAACAGGAAGTGATTCCCCTGGAGTGTAGAGACAAAAGCGTAGTTATCTAACAGTTTGTTTTCTACAGCACCTGTGGTAAGTTCCTTCTCATTATGTTTTCATGAAGCCTTTGTTAAAGCTCCCTACAGTCAGGTCTTTTTGTTAGATAAAATGTCTATTCACCCCCCTTCTAGTTTAAAGTGTTAAAATAGATGAGTAGATCAAAATCATTTGGTGCATCACCGTTTAGATAATTTCTATTTTAGTTATATCTCTCTCCCTTTTCACCCCCTCTTGTTAGCAGGGGTAGTGAAAGATCTCAGAGATGCATCAAAGGGAGCTAGCCTTTATCTAGAGATTCTTCCCTCAGTTTTGCCAAGCCCATAGCAAGAGGGAAGTCTCCATTGTCCCACGTGGAGGAGAGAAGTCGAGTCTTCTTTCAAGGGTGCAATCCACATCATCAACACATAGTAAAATTGTTGAATAAGATAACTATGTAGAGTATTTTTGAGAGATGAAAATACGATTGTATGTAACATTGAAGTTGAATACAATGGGATACGTATAATAATTTGATCTCAATTAAAGGGGAATTGATAGAATAGTATTTGACATATTGAATTATGTAGATCGACATAGAGGAATTTAAAAACTATATGGAAGATATGCATAACAATTGAAAGAAAAATTTGATCAATGTACCATGGTTTATACATAAAAATAAGCTCGAGTGAATAAAGGGTTGTCGGATTGACTTATATAGGTGAATATGAGTTTTTAAAATTTGCTAATATGTTTGGCTAGAAAATAACTCAAATAGTAGGATTTGATCTTGGCACAAACTTAAAAGGGAGTATGAATAGATTTGCTTAAATATATCACACTTTACTTCTTTGATAATACATAGGGCCTGATGAACATGAAAGTGTTTCACACTTAGTTTCATGAAACCCTGTGGTATCTTGAAGTCAAATTGAGAGGAATAAAATGGGTATACAAAGATTACATAATGGGATAAAATGGTTTCCATATTTAAAGTTATGTTTTTGTATATAGATTATCAATAGTAATTGTTAAATTAAGTTACAATTCAACATACCATCCATAAATATCTGGATACAAAAAATAGGTAAATAGGAGTTTTGAAATTCTTTTGAGATCTTTGTCTTGAAAAATAATTCAAACAATGGGATTTGGTCTCGACATAAGGTGAAAATACTTATAATAATTTAAATTATATATGTTTGAAGAAGACCTTTTTAAAAATAGTCTACGAGTGTAGACAAATATATGTTACAGAGTTTTGGAACGTTAATGGTTTTACATGGTAAAATTTGTGAATGAGATTAATACGTTGAATATTTTCAAGAGATACAAATATAATTTAATGAATAATTGGAGCTTAATACGATGTGATACATATAATAAGTTGATATCAAGTGAAGGGGATCTGATATAATAGTATTTGACATATTGGATTATGCAGATTGAAGTGGAGGATTTTGAAAACTATATACAATATATGCACAATAATTGAAAGATAAATTTGAATAATTTAACATGGTTTACAAATAAAAAGGAGATCAAGAGAAGAGCAACAAATATTAATATTTGAACAAGTTGAAACAAAAAAACAAAAAGTGGACTTTATTACAAGTTAATTTCAAGCAAAGATAAAAGGATAGAGCGCTGTAAGATTGACCTATATAAGTGAATAAATTTTTTGGAAATTTGAAATATTTTTGGTTGGAAAATAACACAAACAATAGGATTTGATCTTAGAACAAGCTTAAAAAGAGTCTGAATAGATTGGCTTATATAGATTACCATGTACTTCTTTGATGATATATAGCCCTGATGAACTTGAAAGTGTTTCATACCTAGTTTCATGAAGCCCCATAGTAGTTAGATGTGTAATTGGGAGGAAGAAAATGGGTATACAAAAAGTATGTAATAAGATAAAATTTTGGCACACCCAGTGGGACATGTTAAAAGGCCTCACTATTCTTGATTTCTTTGTTTTTATCTTGTTTGTTTTGTTTCATTCAGTGAATTTTTTTTCATTAAAAAGTATATATATATATATATATATATATATATATATATCACTTTCAAGACAAATCAAACCAAACTATAATAATCATAAAAATTGCTCACCAAGGGGAAAAACGACTTGGTGTTTTGATCGAGTATAAATTATTGGCTGGCAGTATATAAGCTAAGTGCTCAACACCCTTATTGTTGTGGGGTTATGAAGTGAGGGTGTAAGCCCCAATATCAAGCCACGTACTACCACCAACATAGAATCAGGCCTCACTATATCTTTGGGTATATTGATGTTCCCTACCTTAAATAAAACCTGAAACCAACCTTACACTATCATTTCTTAGGACTTTCATTAACCCATCCCCCCTTCACATTTAAAAGTTTATTCTTAAAAAATAAAAATATTTTAAGTTCGTTCAAATAGAGTGTGTGTTTTTGTTCACTAAAAACGAGATAATAAAAAAAATAGTTGTGTTTTATTCTTTATTTTTATTACTTTAACACTACATGGTTCTGATGTGACAATAGTCTCTCAAGCAAACATAATCACAAGACACATCCTCTTCTTTGATGGAACAACCATCAAGTCCCCCTACCTCTCTTCGTTCTATTTGGGATGGTCTTTCTTAGTTTTACCTTTAGGGTGATATAGATTTTACTAACATACTAGACAACAATCTAATCACCTTGAACTATTACCCTACTCTGTGATCAATATGGATCCCCATTTCCCCTCATGGCCAAACTTCCCACTCCAGTAACCTTTGAAGTATATACTATGGCCATGGTGTCCTCATTCACTAACCGATCACCATCCTCAGAATCAAATATTGGCACAACCCAACCCCTAGATACCCAAACACCCTTAGTGTTTAGTAGTCTTATCACAACCTTTATTCTGATGCAAAATGTTAGTACACCACAATCAATAGGAAACCAACCACCTTCTCCCACGCTTCAAAATCTAGTAGTCTCCATCTTGTCAACCCTCCCCCTTATCCAAACCCATGTAACATTGATTTCTCAACATACCACACAACCTTTACCGTCCACACAAAAAATCCCTTTAGGTCAAAATTTTCAACAATAAATGCCTCGAACTATATGACTTGCTGAATAGTTTATAATTCAACGTGCCATCCATAAATATATAGATACAAAAAAGAGGTAAATAAGAGTTTTTGAATTTTTTTTGAGATGTTTGGTTTGAAAAAATGCAAATAGTGAGATGACTTTGACACAAGGTGAAAATACCTATGATAATTCAAACTATATATTTTTAATGAATACCTTATTTGAAATAGTGTATGGGTGTAGACAAAGATATGTTACAAAGTTTTGGAACATCAATGGTTTTGTGTGGTAAAATTATTGAATGAGATAACTATGCATATTATTTGCAAGATATACAAATACAATTAAATGAAACATTGGAGATTAATACGACGAGATATATATAATAAATTGATATCAAGTGAAGGGGAACTGATAAAATAGTATTTGACATATTGGATTATGTAGATCGAAGTGGAGAGATTTGATAACTATGAGCAAGATATGCACAACAATTGAAAGACAAATTTGAATTATGTATCATGGTTTACAAATAACATTGATCTCAAGTTAAGATCTATAAATATTAAGATTTTAACAAGTGAAAAAAAAAATGAAAACTGGATTGTATTTCTATGGGCTAAAAACAAGTCAATTTTAAGCAAAGATAAAATGTTATAGGTTTGTCAGATTGACTTATAGAGGTGAAGAAGAGTTTTGGAAAGTTGTTAAGATGTTTGGTTGGAAAATACCCCAAATAGTGGGATTCAATCTTGGTACAAGTTTAAATTGAGTCTATAGATATTGACTTACATAGATCATGATGTAGCTCTTTGATTATATGTAGAACCCGATGAATGTGAAAGTGTTTCACACCTAGTTTCATGAAATCCTAGAGTCGCTGGAAGTAAAATTGAAAGGAAGAAAATGGGTATACAAAAATTATGTAAAGGGATAAAACCATTTTCATATTGAAATTCATGTTTTTTCATATAGATTATCAATACAACTTATTGAATAATTTACAATTCAATGTGTTGTCTATAAATATATGGATACAAAAAAGTGGTAAATAGGAGTCTTCGATTTCTTTTAAGATGTTTGACTGAGAAAAAATGCAAACAGTGAGATTGATCTCAACACAAGGTGAAAATATATATATCAATTCAAATTATCATGGTTAACGAAGACCTTATTGGAAATAGTGTATGGGTGTAGTTAAAGATATATTATAAAGTTTTGGAACATCAATGGTTTTGTGTGATAAAACTATTGAATGAGATAGCTATGCAATGTATTTGTAAGAGATGAAAATACAATTGAATGTAACATTGGAGCTTGATACAAAGGAATACACATTATATGTTGATATCAAGTGAAGGGGAACTGATTGAGTAGTATATGACATATTAGATCATGTAGAATAAAGTGGAGGAATTTTAAATCTATAAGCAAGATATGCACAACAATTAAAAGTCAAATTTGAATAACGTACCATGATTTATAAACAAAAATGAGCTCAAGTGAAGAACTACAAATATTAGGATTTCAACAAGTTGAAACAAAAAAAAAATAAAAAATAGACCAAATTAGCTTAGGATGAGAAAAGTTAAATTAAGAAGAGATAAAATGATAAAGGGTTGTCATATTGACTTATAAAGGTGAATAAGAGTTTTAAAAATTTACTAAGATGTTTGGCTAGAAAATAACCCAAATAATGGTATTTGATCTTGGTGTAAACTTAAAAAGAGTCTGAATAGATTCGCTGACATAGATCACCATGTACTGATTTGATGATATGAAGCACTCGATGAATGTGAAAGAGTTTCACACTTAATTTTATGAAACCTTGTGGTAGTTAGAAGTAAAATTGAGAGGAAGAAAATGGATACACAATAATTATGTAATGGGATAAAACTATTTCCATATTGAAAGTCAATTTTTTATATATAGATTATCAATACGACTTTTGAATAATTTACAACTCAACACACCATCCATAAATATATGGATACAAAAAAGTGATAAATAAGAATTTTGAATTTTTTTGGAGATGTTTGACTAGAAAAATATACAAATAATGAGATTTGATCTCAACACAAGGTGAAAATACCTATAACAATTTAAATTATATATGTTTAATGAAGACATTATTTGAAATAGTATGTGTGTAGACAAAGATATGTTACGAAGTTTTGGAACATCAATGGTTTGGTGTGGTAAAATTGTTGAATGAGATAACTATGTAGAGTAATTGCAAGAGATGCAAATACAATTAAATGAAACATTGGAGCTTAATATGATGGAATACATATAGTAAGTTGATGCCAAGTGAAGGGGTACTCATAGAGTAGTATTTGACATATTAGATTATGTAGATTGAAGTTGAGTAATTTGAAATCTATATGCAAGATATTCACAACAATTGAAAGACAAATTTAAATAATGTAACCTAGTTTATAAAAAAAATGCACTCAAGTGAAGATCTAAAAAAATTAGGATTTGAACATATTGAAAAAAAATGGGACCATATACCATGGGATAAAAAAAATTCAATAAGAAGCAAAGACAAAAGGACAAATGGTTGTTAGATTGACTTATTGAAGTGAATAAGAGTTTTGAAAATTGGCTAAGATGTTTTTTGGAAAATAACCCAAATAGTGGGATTTTATCTTAGTGCAAGCTTAAAAGGAGTCTGAGTAGATAGGATTATATAAATCACCATGTATTGATTTGATGAATAATTTACAATTCAGCTTACCATCCATAAATATATGGATAAAAAAAAGGTAAATAGGAGTTTTCAAATTTTTTATAGATATTTGGCTTGAATAAAAATCTAAACAGTGTGATTTGATCTCACTAAAAGGTGAAAATACTTATATCACTTCAAATTATATTTTTTAATGAAGACCTTATTTAAAATAAGGTATGGGTGTAGATAAAGATATGTTATGAAGTTCTAGAATGTCAATGGTTTTGCATGGTAAAATTGTTGAATGATATAATTATGCAGAGTATTTGCAAGAGATGTAAATACAATTGAATGAAACATTGGAGCTTCATACCATGGGCTACATATAATAGGATGATATTGGGTGAATGGGAACTTATAGAGTAGTATTTAACATATTCGATTATGTAGATCGAAGTGGAGGAATTTCAAAACTATATGCAAGAAATGCACATCAATTGAAAGACAAATTTGAACAATGTACCATGGTTTATAAAAAAAAATGAGCTCAAGCGAAGAGTTACAAATATTAAGATTTAAACAAGTCAAAAAAAAAAGAATCTGGACCATAATACCATGGGATAAAAACAAATCAATTTTAAGAAAAGAGAAAATGATAGAGGATTGTCAGATTGACTTATAGAGGTGAATAAGAGTTTTGGAAATTTGTTAAGATATTTGATTGGAAAATAACCTAATACAACTTGTTGAATAATTTACAATTCAACATACCATTCATAAATATATGAATATCAAAAAGAGGTAAATAGGTGTTTTGGAATTTTTTTGAAATATTTGTCTGGAAAAAAAATGCAAATGGTGAGATTTGATTTCGATAAAAGGTGGAAACACTTATAATAATTCAAGTTATATATGTTTAATGAAGACCTTATTTGAAATAGTAAAGAGGTTTAGATAAAGATATGTTATTAAGTTTTAGAACATCAATGGTTTTATGTAGTAAAATTGTTGAATAAGATAATTATATAGAGTATTTGAAAGAGATGCAAATACCATTCAATTTAACATTGGAGCTTAATACGATACAATACATATTATAAGTTGATCTCAAGTGAAAGGGAATTGATAAAATAATATTGGACATATTGGATTATGTAGATCAATGTAGAGGAATTTGAAAACTATATGAAAGATATACTTAACAATTCAACAATAAATTTGAACAATGTACCATGGTTTATTAAAAAAAAAAGCTCAAGTGAAGAGCTACATATTTTAATATTTGAACAATTCAAAACAAAAAAGAAAAACTTAAAATGAGTCTGAAGAGATTCACTTACATAGATCATGATGTACTTCTTTGATGATATATAGGGCCCGATGAATGTGAAAGTATTTCACACCTAGTTTCATGAAACCTTGTGGTATCTAGAATTAAAATTGAGAGGAAGAAAATAGTATCCCAAAAATACGTAATGGGATAAAACGGGTTCCATATTGAAAGTCATGTTTTTGCATATAGATTATCAATAGAACTTGCTAAATTAAGTTACAATTCAACTACCATCCGTAAATTTATGGATACAAAAAATAGGTAAATAGAAGTTTTGAAATTCTTTTGAGATCTTTAGCTAGAAAAGTAATGCAAACAATGGCATTTGATTTTGACACAAGGTGACAATAGCTATAAAAATTCAAATTATCTATGTTTAATGAAGACCATATTTGAAATAGTGTATGGGTGTAAAGAAAGGTATGTTATGAAGTCTTGGAACATCAATGGTTTTACGTGGAAAAATTATTGAATGAGATAACTATGAAGAGTATTTACAAGAGATGAAAATATAATTGAATGAATCATTGGAGCTTAATATGATGGGATACATATAATAAGTTGATATCATTTGAAGGGAAAATGATAAAGTAGTATTTGACATATTGGATTATGTAGATCTAAGTGATGAATTTGAAAACTGTATGCAAGATTTGTGAGACAATTGAAAGAAAAATTTGAACAATGTACCATTGTCTACAAATAGAAACGAGCTCAAGTGTAAAACCCAAAAATATTAAGATTTGAATAAATCGAAACAAAAACATAAAAATGAGACCATATTACCATGGGATAAAAACAAGTCAATTTGAAGCAAAGAGAAAAGGATTGAGGGTTTTCAGATTGATTTATTGAGGTGAATAAGAGTTTTGAAAATTTTCTATGATGTTTTATTGGAAAATAACAGAAATAGTGGGATTTGGTCTTGGTATAAGCTTAAATGGAGCCTGAATAGATTGGCTTATATAGATCACCATTTACTAATTTGATGATATAGAGAGACCGATGAACGTGAAAGTGTTTCACACCTAGTTTCATGAATCCCTGTGGTAGTTGGATGTAAAATTGAGAGGAAAAAAATGGGTATAAAAAAATTACGTAATATGATAAAACAATTTTATTATTGAAAGTCATGTTTTTGCATATATATTATCAATACGACTTGCTGAGTGATTTGTATTTCAATCTACTGCACATAAATATATGGATACCAAAAGAGGTAAATAGGAGGTTTAATTTTTTTCTGATATATTTAGTTTGAAAATAAATGCAAACAGTGGGAGCTAATTTTGAAACAAGATGAAAATACCTATAACCATACAAACTATATATGTTTAATGAAGACCTTATTTGAAATAGTGTACCACTGTAGACAAGGGTGTGTTACTATGTTTTGGAACATCAATAGTTTTGCATGGTAAATTTTTTTAATGAAATAACTATGTAGAGTATTTGTAAGAGATGCAAATAAAATTGAATGAAACATTGAAGCTTAATACGGTGGGGTACATATAATAAGAGTATATAAAGTGAAGGGGAACTGATAGTGTAGTATTTGACATATTGGATTATGTAGATCGAAGCAGAAGAATTTGAAAACTATATGCAAGATATGCACAACTACTGAAAGAAAAATTTGAATAATGTATTATGGTTTTTAAACAAAAATAAACTCAATAGAAGAGCTATAAATATTAATATTTTAACAAGTCAAAATGAAAAAAAATAAAAACTAGTTCATATTGCCATGGGATAAAAACAAGTTAGTTTCAAGTAAAGATAAAAGGATAGAAGGTTGTTAAATTGAATTATAGAGAAGAATAAGAGTTTTGAAAATTTGCTAAGATCTTTGGTTGGAAAACAACCTAAATAGTGGGATTTGATTTTAGCACCAGCTTAAAATGAGTCTGTATAGATTAGCTTACTTAGATCACTGTATTTTTTTGATGAGATGGAGGACCCGATGAATGTGAATGTGTTTCACACATAGTTTCATTAAACCCCTTGGTAGTTGGAAGTAAAATTGGGAGGAAGAAAATGGCTATACAAAAATAAAGTAATGGGATAAAATCTTTTCCATATTGAAAGTCATGATTTTTCATACAAATTATCAATAGGACTTGGTAAATAATTTACAATTCAACATTCAATCCATAAATATATTGATACAAAAAAGAGGTAAATAGGAGTTTTGAATTTTTTTCGATATTTTTAGATGGAAAAAAATTCATTTAGTGGAATTTGATGTCGACGCAAGGTGAAAATATCTATAACAATACAAATTATATAAGTTTAATGAAGACCTTTTTTGAAATAGTGTATGGGTGTAAAAAATATATGTTACAAAGTTTTGAAACATCGATGGTTTTGTGTGGTAAAATTGTTGAATGAGATAACTATGTAGATTATTTGAACGAGATGCAAATAGAATTGAATGAAACATTAGAGCTAAATAGGATGGGATATATAATATAAGTTGATTTCATCTGAAGGGGAACTGATATAGTAGTATTTGACATAATGGATTATGTAGATTGAAGTGAAGGAATCCAAAAACTATATGCAAGATTTGCACAACAATTGAAAGACAAATTTGAATAATGTACCATGGTTTACAAACAAAAATGAGCTCAAGTGAAGAGCTACAAATATTATGATTTGAACAAGTCGAAAGAAAAAAAAATGAACCATAATACCATGGGATAAAAACAAGCTAATTTCAAGCTAAGATAAAAGGATAAAGGGTTGTAAGATTGACCTATATAGGTGAATAAGAGTCTTAAAAATTTACAAGATCTTTCACTGGAAAATAACCCAAACAGTGGGATTTGATCTTGGGACAAGCTTAAAAAAACTCTGAATAGATTGGCTTACTAGATTACCATGTACTTCTTTGATGATATATAGCCCTAATGAATGTGAAAGTTTTTCACACCTAGTTTCATGAATCCCTATAGTAGTTGGAAGTAAAATTGGGAGAAAGAAAATGGGTATACAAAAATTATATAATGGGATAAAATGGTTTCCATATTTAAACTCTTGTTTTTGCATATATATTATCAATAGGACTTGCTAAATTAATTTACAATTTAATGTACCTTCCATAAATATATGAATAAAAAAAATAGGTAAATAAGAGTTTTATAATTCTTTTGAAATGATTGGCTGGAAAAAATGCAAATGGGGGGATTTGCTCTTGACACAAGGTGAAAATACTTATAACAATTTAATTGATATATGTTTAATAACGACTTTATTTGAAATAGTGTAAGGGTGTAGACAAAGATATGTTTTGAAGTTTTGGAACATAAATCATTTTATGTGGTAATTTTTTTGAATGAGATAACTATGCAAAGTATTTACAAGAGATGAAAATACACTTGAATGAAATATTGGAGCTTAATACGATGGAATACATGTAATAAGTTAGTATCAAGTGAAGGGAAATTGATAGATTAATATTTGACATGTTGGATTATGTAGATTAAAGTCATGAATTTGAAAACTATATGCAAGATATGTGCAACAATTGAAAAACAAATTTGAACAATGTACCATGGTGTACAAATAAAAATGCGCTCAAGTGAATAGCTAAATTTATTCAGATTTGAGCAAATCAAAATAAAGAAATAAAAACTAGACCATATTACCACAGGATAAAAACAAGTCAATTTGAATCAAAAGAAAAAATGATAGAGGTTTGTCAGATTGACTTATTGAGGTGAATAAAAGTTTTGAAAATTTGCTACAATGTATTATTTAAAAATAACCCAAACAGTTCAACTTGATCTTGGCACAAGCTTAAATGGAGTCTGAATAGATTGGCTTACATAGATCACCATGTACTGATTTGATGATATGGAGGGGCTAATGAACCTGGAAATGTTTCATACCTAGTTTCACGAATCCTTGTGGTAGTTGGAAGTAAAGTTGAGAAGAAGGAAATGGGTATAAAATAATTACGTAATAGGATAAAACAATTTTTTTATTGAAAGTCATGTTTTTGCATATATAATATCAATACAACTTGTTGAGTGATTTATAATCCAATCTACTGTGCATAAATATATGGATACAAAAAGAGGTAAATAAGAGTTGATTTTTTTTGATATGTTTGGTTTGAAAATAAATGCAAACAATGGGAGTTGATTTCAACACAAGGTGAAAATACCTATAACCATACAAATTATATATGTTTAATGAAGACCTTATTTGAAATAGTGTATGAGTGTAGACAAATATATGATACAAAGTTTTGGAACATCAATGGCTTTTCATGGTAAAATTGTTGAATGAGATAACTATGCAGAGTATTTACAAGAGATGCAAATACAATTGAATGAAACATTGAAGTTTAATACAATGGGATACATATAATAAGTTGATATCAAGTGAAGGGTAACTATAGAGTAGTATTTGACATATTAGCTCATGTAGACCAAAGTTAAGGAATTTTAAAACTATATGCAAGATATGCATAACTATTGAAAGACAAATTTGAACAATGTATTATGGTTTAGAAACAAAAATGAAATCAACTGAGGAGTTACAAATATTATTATTTTAACAAGTCGAAACCAAAAAACAAAAAACTGGACCAGATTACCATTGGTTAAAAGCAAGTTAGTTTCAATCAAAGATAAAAGGATAGAGTTGTTAGATTGACTTATAGAGGTGAATAAGAGTTTTGGAAATTTGTTAAAATATTTGGTTGGAAAATAACCCAAATGGTGAGATTTTATTTTAGCACAAGCTTAAAAGGGATTTGAATAGATTGGCTTATCTAGATCATGATGTACTTTTTTGATGATATGGAAGCCTCGATGAACGTGAAAATGTTTCACACTTAATTTTATTAAACCCCTTGGTAGTTGAAAGTAAAATTGAAAGAAAGAAAATGGGTATACAAATTTTACGTAATGGGATAAATGGTTTCCATATTGAAAGTTACGTTTGTTCATAATTTATAGTTCAACGTACCCTCCATAAATATTTTCATTCAAAAAATAGGTAAATAGGAGTTTTGAAATTTTTTCAGATGTTTGGATGGAAAAAAATGTATTTAGTGGAATTTGATCTCGACACAAGATGAAAATATCTATAACAATTCAAATTATATTTGTTTAATGAAGACCTTTTTTGAAACAGTGTATGCACATAGACAAATATATTTGACGAAGTTTTGAAACATATATAGTTTTGTGTGGTAAAATTGTTAAATGAGATATCTATGTAGAGTATTTGCAAGAGGTGCAAATATAATTGAATGAAACATTAGAGCTAAATATGATGGCATACATATAATAAGTTGATATCAAGTGAAGGAGAACTAATATAGTAGTATTTGACATATTGGATTATGTAGATCGAAGTGGAGGAATTTGAAAACTATATGTAAGATATGATCAATTATTGAAAGAAAAAAATTTGAATAATGTGCCATGGTTTACAAACAAAAATGAGTTCAAGTGAAGAGATAAAAACATTAATATTTGAACAAGTCGAAATAAAAAAACAAAAACTAGACCATATTAGCATGGGATAAAAACAATTCAATTTAAAGAAAAGATTAAAAAATTGAGGGTTGTAATATTGACCTATAAATGTGAATAAGAGTTTTGGAAATTTGCAATATCTTTGTTTGGAAAATAACTCAAATAGTAGGATTTGATCTTGGAACAAGATTTAAAGGAGTCCGAATAAATTGGCTTACATAGATTACCATGAACATCTTTGATGATATATAGGTCTGATGAACGTGAAAGTTTTTGACACCTAGTTTCATGAAGCCCCATAATAGCTAGAAGTAAAATTAGAAGGAAGAAAATGGGTATACAAAAAGTACATAATGGGACAAAATGCTTTCCATATTGAAAGTCATGTTTTGGCATATAAATTATCAATAGGACTTTCTAAATTTATTTACAGTTCAACGTGCCATTCATAAATATATGTATATAAAAAAGAGGTAAATAAGAGTTTTGGAATTCTTTCGAGATGTTTTATTGGAAACAAAATGGTGGGATTTGATCTCGACCCAAGGTGAAAATACCTATAACAATTCGATTGATATATGTTTAATGATGACCTTTTTAAAAATAGTATAAGGGTGTAGACAAAGATATGTTACAAAATTTTGGAACATCAATAGTTTTAAATGGTAAGCTTTTTGAATGAGATAACAATACACAATATTTACAATAGATGAAAATACAATTGAATGAAACACTGGAGCTTAATATGATGGAATACATATAATAATTTGATATCAAGTGAAGGAAAATGATATAGTAGTATTTGACATTTTGGATTATGTAGATCGAATTGATGAATTTGAAAACTATATGCAAGATATGCGTAATAATTGAAATAAAAATTTGAACAATGTACCATGGCATAAAAATAAAAATAAGCTCAAGTGAATAACTAAAAATATTAATATTTGAATAAATTGAAACAAAAAATAAAAACTAGATGATATTACCATAGGATAAAAACAAGTCAATTTGAAGCAAATAGAAATGGATAGAGGGTTATCAGATTGACTTATTAAGGTGATTAAGAGTTTTGGAAATTGTTAAGATGTTTTATTGGAAAATAACCCAAACAGTGGGATTTGATTTTGGCACAATGATGTAGGAGCATCACTATTGTCTAATTCAAGTGATTATGTAGTCAAAAGACATGTTTAGGTGTGGGATAAATGTAGGAGTCTAAAAAAATGCACTATGGAATGCTTCCGAGTTCTTAGAAGATGCTTAGGGTGGTTAGAGTTTCAAATTTGAGTTTTCCCACCAAAATCACACCATTTGAATTTTTGAATGTATTGGCATTGAAAGGATGATATAGGAGTTGGTCAATAGGTTATTAAAGTTTTAGATGAATAGAGAAAGTGAATAAGGCCTTTTAGGTTTATAAACATATTCTCAAGCCTCACTTGTATGGAATAATCTATCATGAGGTTTGTGTCAAAAGGCAATGCACTTGCAAGTGGTTGCTTGATGGTAGTTAGGGTAGATATAAACATTGTATTTTTGGTTTTGGTAGTTAATTGTAACATTTTATTCAATGGAAAAAGGGTGGAGACCCAATAAGACCAGTATGTAACTCTCATAGTTTGCTAATTCAGAGATAGCCATGTTTCTGTGTATACAATTCTATGTTTTCCCTATCTATGCCCAATTGAAGGGACTATTTTTTTGAAGTAATCAATAAAAGATGTGATGATGTTGAGTTTGGGGTATAAATGAGTTGGTGAGTCTTTTCCCATATTTTTAAGTGTGTTCATAGTCATTCAATGACTAAAGCTTGTGTTGTGTAATCTCAAGAACAACACAGGTCTATGGTGGGAGGGTTTATATAAAAATGAGCTCTCATCGTGATAAAACAAATGATACAAAGTTTTCAAAGTGAATGATTTTTGGTTCCACGAAGGAGTGAATATTGTCATAATTCATTTTCTATGTTTTTCTCTTGAAGTATGAATCTTTAAATGCATGTTACATAATCTGTAGGGTGTGACTGTAACCTCAATTCGGTGAAAAGTAATGTATGAAAAGTTGCATAGTGAAGTTTTCACATAAATGATGCTTAAACAAGGTGAAATAAGTGTTTTTGAAACCTTTTAGATCATGCATGTAGTTTACAAACCGTTTGAAGTCATGTTAAATTCCATTAGTGCATTGACAGACCCTGAACATATATAATTGTGTATTCATTGTGAACTTAAGAGCAAATAGGGTATAAAGAAAGAACGTGATAAAGACTCTATGAATAATAGTTAAGGATTCTAAAAGGACGATGGAGATATTTTAAATCCCTTTCAATTGAGTATAAATGTGGGGGATCTTCTTGGAAACTATGTGATAGGAATTAGTTTGTTTAATCTCTGTATATAGGACTGTGTATTCATTTTGAGCAAGAACGAGTTATAAAAGGTGAGCAAAAGGATTGTGGTTTCATTCTGGTGGTTGGAAAAGGTTGAGCTAAGTCCCATATAGATTAGACAAGCTTCATTAAGTCTTGAATCCTATTTTAGAGAGAATGAGAGCATTTAGAGAGATCTCGGGTACAGATAGAGTTAACAAACTCAGAACTAAGGTTTTGTATTATAAATGTGAATTCATATAGATTTCACTAGTCAAAATGACTCACAATTGGTAGTGTGCTTTCTCTCAATGTGAGTGAAAGGATTTTAGAGGTTCTAGGTTGATTTTGTACGTGTATAAACCATGAGAGGGGACTGAGTAGAGTTAGGTGTGCAAAAGACCTAACTTGGCTTAATAGAGGCCTAAAAGAAGGTAGAAAAAGAAGTTAGAAGAAGAGTCAAAACCTAAACTTTTCTGGCTATAATTATTTCAATAGAGGGTCTCTTAATCTAGGAACAGTTTATGGAATTTCATCTGTACATTTTTGTACTTGTTGAATTAGCCTATAAAAAAGGGCTTCAAAGAGTTGATAGGGACAAGAGGAAAGTTGTTAAGGAAAGAAAAAAAGTGGTAAAGTAAGTTTCCAATAGAGTGAGAGGTCTTAAGAGACTACAAGGTATAAGAAAAGGTTGACACAACCCACAAAATAGTCAAAACATTAATGAACAATAGAGGGGCCCTTTGAAGCTAGTGTAGAAAGAGAACATTGATAGAAGGAGATTGTCATTTTGTAGACCATCCTCTGCATCACACAAACTAAAATGGAGTCTAAATAGATGTTGGAAATATTGTCATTGATGTCAAAGGTTTAACATTATTGGTGATAAAGGCCCCATTGCATTTAATATTGTTTGTAATAAATATATCTTGGCTAATATGAGTTAATATTTATTTAATATCAACAAATATATTTTTGGTTGCATATGAGACAAAATAAGGGCCCATGGAGAAGTCGAAGAGCCACGGGGTAAAGACAAAAAAAGGATGGGACATATTTTCCCATGAAGAGTCATTTTGAGGAATACTAAGAGTCATCAAGTGAAGACAAAAGAGTAAGGGCGAATTTCTCATGAAGGGACACTTTAAGGAATACGAAAAGGCACCAAAAATAAGGACAAAAGTGGGAAGGACATTTTTGGTCATGAAGGGTCACCACATGAATTTTCAAAGGCTTGAATATGAAGGGTCATCCAAGATTGGTGCCATTTTCCATGAGGATTGAAGGGTGAAAAAGGGGGAAGGCCAAAGGTCATTTGGAAAGATATAAATAAAGGCTTGAGAAGCCATTTGTAATATGAGAGTGAGAGGTTGATTTGATATTGTAATATCTAGCTTAGAAGAGCAATTGTGAGAGATGAATATGATTTGTATTTGTTATATCTAGCTTAGAAGAGCAAAGGAGAGAGAGAGAGGAAGGAGATGCTGTATTGATCTATCATTTGTTGAGATAGCAACATTGAGAGATAGGTGTGTGATATACACAAAGGGGTTGGTGCTCCTGTGGGTTGGTGCTCACGAATAGGTGCTAGGTTGGTGCTTGGCAAAGGGGTTTGAAGCTCCTGTGGGTTGGAGCTCACAAATTGTAGCTAAGGCTGGTACTTGGAAAAAGGGTATGGTGCTCTTGTGGGTTTGTTCTCATGAATATATTTGAGATTGATTCTTCGTGGTTTTTCCTACATTGAGTTTCCATGTTATATCTGGTGGTTCTCTCTATCTTGTGTGATGTTTATTGTTTGAGTTTTATTGCATATCTTGAATGTTTGATTAAGTGGAATTTGGTTAAGGGAAAGTTTTATAAGATATATATTATACTGATTCACCCCCCCTCTTAGTATATTCCATGCTTAACAATTGGTATCAAAGCAGGTTCTTTTTTGAAAAGTTTTACAGCTTGAAGGTAGATCGAGAAAGCACGATGGATGGGTCACAGGAAAGATTTTATATAAATAAGGTACCTTTGTTTGATGGGACGAATTATACTTTTTGGAGCATGAGAATGAAGGTTTATTTGATGGCCCTTGGATTCGACATATGGAAATCAGTGGTGGAGGAATATGAAGAGCCACAAACATCTACAATTACTCCAGTATAAAAGAAAGCAAGTGAATGTAATGCTAAAGCTTTAAATGTTATTTTATGTGGTTTATGTGAATCTGAATTTGTTAAAGTTATGCAATGTAAATTTGCTCATGAAACTTGGGTAAAACTTGAGAATATTTACAAAGGTGATGGAAAGGTTCAGCAAGCTAAGCTGGAGGCTTTTAGAAGGCAATTTGAAAGTTTGAAAATGTAATAAGAAGAAGATATAGCAAGATATATCTTGTGAGTTGATCAGATAGTAAATCAGATTCAAGGTCTTGGAGAAACATTGGAAGAGTCAACGGTGGTGCAAAAGGTTTTGAGATCTCTACCAATGAGATATGATGCAAAGGTTTCGGCGATCGAGGAGATGAAGAATTTAGCCAAGCTAAATATGGATGAGCTTCATGGTATTCTCACGACATATGAGATGCGGACAGAACAAGATAAACCCTCAAAGAGAGAAGCGGCTTTCAAGACATCAAAGAAGGAGAAAGCTAAGATTCAAGAATCAAGTGATAGTTCTAGTGATGATGAAGATGACAATGGAACACTTTTCATTCGCAAGTCGAAAAGAGGAATAGGTAAATATCAAGAAAAAATACCTTTTAAATGTTTTAATTGTGGAAAGATTGAACATTTTTCAGCTAAATGCCCAGATAAAGTTAAAGATGATGAAGAAGAAAAGCCTACATACAAGAAGAATTTTAAAGGCAAATCCAAGAAGGGATTCGAGAAGAAGAGCCTGTATTCTAAGGATTCTAGCTCAGTTGAAGATAGTGGAGTCAACGATTCCGAGGAAGAGATTCTAATCATGGCCATACATGATAATCAAGAAGAAGAGGAGGAAGTTGAAGTAGATATGGAAAGATAACTCAATTGTGCCCTATAAGAGTTAGAAGCTGTTCAGAAGAAGAATCGAAGGTTAAAGCGCCAGATCGAGAAAAATGAACAAGAGTCAAAGGAAATGATTGAAGATCTACAAGCACACTTTGAAGAAGCCAAGAAGAATGAAGAAGATCTCACAACACAGTTGGAAATAGCAAGAAAAGATTGTGAAAGATATGTTATTGAAATTGCTTCTTTAAAAGAAGATATTAAGAAAGCAGTCAGTGATAAAGTAGTCAGTGATTCAAAATTTGAAGATAGCACTAACATGCTGAATAAGATATTGGAAAATCAAAAAGTATATTCAGATAAGACAGGGATCAGTTTTGAAAAGAAAAAGAGCGATGTTGAAGTTCTTACACAAGAGGAAACAAAAAGGGAAAAAGTGAAGAATACAGAGGACATTCCAAACAGAGAAGGTTGGAAGGCACAAAGCTACAAAAGGCAATCAGGTCAGAGATATATAGACAGGGCTTATTTTTATGGCTATTGTTTTTATTGTAATGGATATGGTCACAAGAAATTAGAATGTAGAAAAAGAGATAACAATTTCAGAAATAAGGAGAAGAAAAGTCAAGTAGAGTCAAGCAGAAGCCTTAACTCTTTTGCTCCTCTATCAAGCTTTGATGAAGAGACCATAGTATGCTACAAGTGCAACAACTTTGGACACATAGCTCGGTATTGTAAAAGTGTGTTCAAGTCAGTCAAAAAGGATCAGAGTTTCAAAGCTCCATTCATCAAGAAGAAGAATCAGAGTGTCAACGATCCATTCATCAGGGAGAAGGTTCAGACATGTACATGGCAGAAGAAACAACATGAAGATTTTATGATGGTGCAGACAGCTCTGCATGTGGGAGGTAAAGATCAGCCATGGTTAATTGATAGCGGATGTTCGAGGCATATGACAGGAGATAAAATTAAGTTCATTTCTCTAAAGAAGATCAATGGTGGTATAGTGAGATTCAGAGATAAAACCACTACCAAGATAGCCGAAAAAGGTATTTTGAGTTTGGATTATGGTAGAAATAAGACTAAGAATGTTTTGTATGTAAAAGGTCTTAAGCATAATCTGTTAAGTGTTAGTCAAATATGTGATCAAAAATACACATTAAGGTTTCATGCCAAAGGTTGTGAGATTAGAAGAAAAGATTCAAATGAGTTGATTGCAGATGCTCAAAGGACAGGGAACAATGTATATGTTTTGTCAGATATCTTCTCAAAGGCACAATCAAAAGATACATTCAAATATCGACGAGAGGAGTTGGGAGTAATTTCTATTACTTCTTGCCATTGATGTTCAGCATCAAGTGAGGGGGAGCTAAGTGTTAGCTCTAGGTAGGCCCTTTGCCATTGATGTCAAAGGGGGAGAATAACAGGTACAAGTATAGGTGAAAAAATAGGTACAGAGAACAGGTATAAGTTGCTACAGTAAGGGGGAGTTATTGTATGTTTTCAGATGACAGGATGTGCAGGTGACAGGATGTGGCAGTTTCAGGGTTGAGGTTGCCATCAATGACAAACGGGGAGATTGTTGGAAATATTGTCATTGATGTCAAAGGTTTAACATTATTGGTGATAAAGGCCCCATTGCATTTAATGTTGTTTGTAATAAATATATCTTGGTTAATATGAGTTAATATTTATTTAATATTAACGAATATATTTTTGGTTGCATATAAGACAAAATAAGGGCCCATGGAGAAGTCAAAGAGCCACGGGATAAAGACAAAATAAGGATGGGACGCATTTTCTCATGAAGAGTCATTTTAGAAAATACCAAGAGTCACCAAGTGAAGACAAAAGAGTAAAGGCGAATTTCTCATGAAGGGACACTTTAAAGAATACGAAAAGTCACCAAAGATAACGACAAAAGTGGGAAGGACGTTTTTGGTCATGAAGGGTCACCACATGACTTTTCAAAGGCTTGAATATGAAGGGTCATCCAAGATTGGCGCCATTTTCCATGAAGATTGAAGGGTCACAAAGGGGAAAGGCCAAAGGTCATTTAAAAAGCTATAAATAAAGGCTTGAGAAGCCATTTGTAATATGAGAGTGAGAGGTTGATTTGATATTGTAATATCTAGCTTAGAAGAGCAATTGTGAGAGATGAATATGATTTGTATTTGTTATATCTAGCTTAAAAGAGCAAAGGAGAGAGAGAGGAAGGAGATTTTTTATTGATCTATCATTTGTTGAGATAGCAACATTGAGAGATAGGTGTGTGGTATACACAAAGGGGTTGGTGCTCCTGTGGGTTGGTGCTCACGAATAGGTGTTGGGTTGGTGCTAGGCAAAGGGGTTTGAAGCTCCTGTGGGTTGGTGCTCACAAATTGTATCTGAGGTTGGTACTTGGTAAAGGGGTATGGTGCTCTTGTGGGTTTGTTCTCATGAATATATTTGAGATTGATTCTCTGTAGTTTTTCTCACATTGGGTTTCCACGTTATATCCGGTGTCTCTCTCTATCTTGTGTGATGTTTATTGTTTGAGTTTTATTGCATATCTTGAATATTTGATTAAGTGGAATTTGGTTAAGGGAAAGTTTTATAAGATATATAATATACTGATTCACCCCCCCTCTTAGTATATTCCATGCTTAACAATAGATTGGGCATAGATCACCATGTATTGATTTTATAATACGGAGGGGCTGATGAAAGTGAAAGTGTTTCACACATATTTTCATAAATTCCTATCGTAGTTTGAAGTAAAATTGAGAGGAAGAAAATGTGTATACAAAAGTTACATAATAAGATAAAATGGTTTCCATATTGAAAGTTATGTTTTTGCATATATATTATCAATATGACTTGTTGAGTGATTTAGAAGTCAACATATTATCCATAAATATATGGATACAAAAAAGAGGTAAATAAGAGTTTTGAATTTTTTTTGATATATTTGGTTTGAAAAAAGTGCAAATAGTGGGAATTGATTTTGACACAATGTGAAAATATGTATAAAAATTCAAATTATATATGCTTAATGAATACTTTATTTGAAATAATTTATGCGTGTAGAGAAAGATATGTTACGAAGTTTTGGAAAATGAATGGTTTTGCATGGTAAAATTATTGAATGAGATAACTATGCATAGCAATTGTAAGAGATGCAAATGCAATTGTATAAAACATTGGAGTTTAATGTGATGGCATACATATAATAAGTTGATGTCAAGTCAAGGGAAACTAATAGATTTATATTTGACATATAGGATTATGTAGATTGAAGTGAAGGAATTTGAAAACTATATGCGAGACATGCAAAACTATTGAAAGACAAATTTCAAAAATGTATTATGGTTTATAAACAAAAGTGAACTCAATTGAATAGCTATAAATATTAAGAATTTAACAAGTCGAAACCAAAAAATACAAAAATTGGACCATATTACCATGGGATAAAAACAAGCTAGTTTCAAGTAAAGATAAAAGGATAAAGAGTTGTTAGATTGACTTATAGAGACGAATAAGTGTTTTGTAAATTCGCTAAGATCTTTGGTTGGAAAATAACCCAAATAGTGGGATTTGATTTTGGCACAAGGTTAAAAGGATTCTGAATAGATTGGCTTATCTATATCACCATGTATTTTTTTGATGATATGGAGACCCCAATGAACGTGAAAATGTCTCACACCTAGTTTCATTAAATCCCTTAATAGTTGGAATTAAAATTGAGAGGATGAAAATGGGTATACAAAAATTAGGTAATGGGATAAAATGGTTTCCATATTGAAAGTTATGTTTTTACAAACAAATTATCAATAGGACTTGCTAAATAATTTACAATTCAACATACCATCTATTAATATATTAATACAAAAAGACGTAAATAGGAGTTTTGGATTTTTTTTGAAATGCTTGGATGGAAAAAAAATGCATTCAGTGGAATTTGATGTGGACACAAGGTGAAAATATCTATAAAAATTCAAATTATATATGTTTAATGAAGACCTTTTTTGAAATAGTGTATGGGTGTAGACAAATATATGTTATGAAGTTTTGAAACATCAAATGGTTTTGCATGATAAAATTGTTGAATGAGATAACTATACAGATTATTTGCAAGAGATGAAAATTGAATTGAATGAAACACTGGAGCTAAATCCAATGGGATACATATAATTAGTTGATATTAGGTGAAAGGGAATCGATATAGTAGTATTTGACATACTGGATTATATAGATCGAAGTGGAAGATTTTGAAAACTATATGCAAGATATGCATAACAATTGAAAGACAAATTTGAACAGTATACCATAGTTTACAAACAAAAATGAGCTCAAGTGAAAAGCTACAAATATTAAGATTTGAACAAGTCGAAACAAAATCACAAAAACTAGACCATATTAGCATAATAAGTCAATTTCAAACAAAGATAATATGATAGAGGGTTGTAAAATTGACCTATATAGATGAATAAGAGTTTTGGAAATTTACAAAATCTTTGGTTGGAAAATAATCCAAACAGTAGGATTTGATCTTGGCACAAACTTAAAAAGAGTCTGAATAAATTGGATTACAGAGATTACCATGTACTTCTTTGATGATATATAGGCCTGATGAACATGAAAGTGTTTCACACGTATTTTCATGAAGCCTTATAGTAGTTGGAATTAAAATTGGGAGAAATAAAATGGGTATACAAAAAGTACGTAATGAGATAAAATGGTTTCCATTTTGAAAGTCATGTTTTTTAATATAGATTATAAATAGGACTTGCTAAATTAATTTACATTCAACATACAGTCTATAAATATATGGATACAAAAAAGAGCTAAATAAGAGTTTTAGAATTGTTTAGAGATGTTTTGCTAGGAAAAATACAAACGATGGGTTTATATCTCGACACAAGGTGAAAATACCTATAAAAATTCAATTGATATATGTTTAGTGATGACCTTATTTGAAATAGTATAAGGGTGTAGACAAAGATATGTTACAAATATTTGGAAAATCAATATTTTTACGTGGTAAATTTTTTGAATGAGATAACTATGTAGAGTATTTACAAGAGATGCAAATACACGTGAATGAAACATTGGAGCTTCATACAATAGAATACATATAACAAGTTGGTATCAAGTGAAGGGACACTAATAGATTAGTGTTTGACATATTGGATTATGTAGATCAAAGCGATGAATTTGAAAACTATATGCAAGATACGTGCAAAAATTTAAAGATAAATTTGAACAATGTACCATGGTCCAGAAATAAAAATGAGCTTAAGTGAACAACTAAAAATATTAATATTTGAACAAATCGCAACAAAAAAACAAAAATTGAACCATATTACAATGGGATAAAAACAAGTGGGATTTGAGGTGAATAAGACTTTTGGAAATTTGTTAAGATTTTTGGTTGAAAATTAACCCAAACAATGGGATTTGATTTTGACACAAGCTTAAAAGGAGTTTGAATAGATTGGTTTACCTAGATCACCATGTACTTTTTATGATGATATGGATGCTCCAATGAATGTGAAAATATTTCACACCTAGTCTCATTAAACCACCTAGTAGTTAGAAGTAAAATTGATAGGAAGAAAATGGGTATACAAAAGTTACGTAATGGGATAAAATGGTTTTCATATTGAAAATTGTGTTTTTGCATACAAATTATTAATAGGACTTGTTGAATAATTTATAGTTCAACATACCATCCATAAATATGTTGATAAAAAAAAAGTAGTAAATAGGATTTTTGGAATTTTTTTGAGATGTTTGGATTGAAATAAAGGCATTCAGTGGAATTTGATCTCGACTCTATTGTGGATTTAAAGATCCAAACACAAATATTTAAATCACGCACATGAAACTCATAATAATTAATAAGACACAATACATAGATAATACTAAATAACACTATATTATATTTGGTAATACAATGGCTATTATATATCCAAAGGAATAAGCAAAACAACTTCCTAAATAATAGCAAAGGCTAATAATAATTCATCTGTTAATGGACTCATGGGTATAGCAAATTAACAACAAATATATTATTGTTACATAACAATAATATATTATTATTACATAACAATAATATATTATTTACTAACTTATAAAACCATAAGTATTATTTTCTTTACGATAAATACACAACTTTACATAATGTGAAAACTAGATCTCTCAACATTGCCCCCCGCACCCTCCCACTAGTTTTTACATGGTACAATACATCTCATTTTTTGATTGTAGCTTTCTCCACCTCATTGTGGTCATGATCCTTTTCATATACATGTGATAATGCACATCTCTTCCTTCACACTCATGTGCAATTGGTTTTCACAGGTTCACCATTAACCTTACAAAATGGTTTTCATAGGTTTACCACTAAAATTTCATCATGATTGTTAAAATATTTTTTAGATATACATTATCCAATGTGAATATACAAAAGTGTTACATGGGAATATTATTTACAAGTGAATAGGTACAACGATTCTTATTTTTCATATATGCTAAAAAAATATAACTACCACACTACACTGAAAAAATTGAAATCTACACAATTGAAAATAAAAAATCACATAAAATGTCACCACATCATTGGTGCAGCCCCATCATTGGTGATTAAGGAGAGGTCACCGAAAGACCTCCATCCTCTATGCATCTTCCAATCTCTAGAAAATTTCAATAAATAGACATAGTCTTCTTCACTTAGATATTTTGTGTGAGCAGTATTTGTTTGCTCATAATTCTCTTCTTCTTCATCTATGGGCATGGCACTTTCTTGTAGTTTTCCATCAAGTAAATCTTGTGCTCTTTTTGTACAATTCATATACATGTGACCAACTTGTTACCAATAGAAAAATATGAGATGTTTCTTTGTATCTTTGGATGTTGCTCCATGTTTGAATTTTTTATCAACTAATGCCTTATCTTTTTTTATTTTACCATACATTACAATTTCCTCTAGTTTAAAAATCATAGTTCTTTTTTATTCATCAAGTAAAGAAGAAATGATATCTTTTAAACTAAGATTGATTTTAATCAATGTAAAAACTATATTAGAATAACTAGGTGGCATACTATTCAATAAAACTTCCTTTGCATCATCATTTTATATGTCAAGTTTAATTCCAACTAATTGATTTGAGATGGAATGAAACTTACTGATGTTTTCCACCATGTTGTCACCTTCTTCCATTTTAAGACCGAACAATATTGCTTCAATGCAATTGATGCACTTCCGGCTTATGAACCAAACAATTTGTTTAATGCTAGACAAATTGTATTTGAGGACTTAGAAAAATCAAGATGATGCAAATAAGAATAAGATATCCCCAATCCAATGATTTTTGTAGCTTTTTAATCTTTACTCCCCCATTTTGCTGCTTCATCTACACTTTTGGGTTTTTTTCCCTTTGCCATCGATAATATCCCATAGGTCTTTTTTAATTAAAAATAATTGGGTTTATACTTGCCAGGTGAAGAAATATTTTCCCTCAATTTTTTCAATATGACCAAACTTTTACATTATGACACTATCACGGGACGTCAGCTTACATCGATAATGCGTCCATACAAACAATATGAAACTGTTTCCTCATAATCACCTAAACAAGACAAGACTCTTATGACAACATGACTTGGATAAGACAATTTTAAAATCTAAAACACATTCTATTGACTCACTATAATCTAATCATTAATAAAATTAAAGATCAATTACATTTGTTATTGATTCTAACTTTTTGACTAAAAATGACTCGAGTGACTTTCCCTTTTCTCATAGAAGAAAGACCAAAGACAAACTAAATAATAAAGTAAAATATTTTAATGAATTCACACGTTGAATATAACTTAAATCATAATGAACACATTATCATATCACATACCTAAATAAAATTACTGACTCAAAGCCAAAAAACAATTTTGTTTGCTGCTTCTTGGGTTATGGTGCACCCAACTTGCGTGGTTCCAAAAATTAACAATTGTAGACAGAAAAAATTGAATACACTTTGAAAATCATCATCTAATAATCAATGCACAATAACACTTAGAAATGACTTGGACCAAGCTTCTTAGCTAAAATTTGGTGGTCGTTGTATGGTGCCACGTTGCATATTCAATCTCCCTCAAATATGCATGATGTTACTAGAGTCTGTTAGCATAAAAATGACCTTCTCCTCGTAATGCTTAGATAGTGAATAAAATCTATGAAATCACAAGTTGCATGATGACATTATGGAGTTTTCAAGGTAAATATACATCCAAAAGCATCAAATAAACAAATAAAGCTTCCCCTTTATGGAGAAATTAAAAACAACCCACGCGTCATCTTTCACATTTCCTCTTCACCAAAATGCCATCATGAAATAACGTCCATGCTCTAATACCATTGTTGTGGATTTAAAGATCCAAACACATATATTTAAATCATGCACATGAAACTCAAAATAATTCACAAGACAAAATACACAGAGAATACTTAATAACACTATATATTATATTCAACAATACAATGGATATCATAGAGCGAAAGGAATACGCAAAAAAAATTCCTAAATAATAAGAAGGGCTAATAACGATTCATCCATAAATGGACTCATAGGTATAACAAATTAACAACAAATATATTATTGTTACATAACAATAATATATTATTTACTAACTTACAAAACCATAAGTACTATTTACTTTGTGGTAAATACACAACTTTACACAATGTGAAAACTAGATTTTCCAATAGACTCAAGGTGAAAATATCTATAACAATTCAATTTATATATATTTAATGAAGACTTTATTTAAAAGTGTATGGGTGTAGACAAATATATGTTATGAAGTTTTGGAACATCAATGGTTTTGCATGGTAAAATTGTTGAATAAGATAAATATACAGAGTTTTACAAGAGATGCAAATATAATTGAATGAAACATTGGAGCTTAATACAATGAAATACATATTATAAATTGATATCAAGTGAAGGGGGACAGATAGTGTCGTATTTAATATATTGGATTATTTAGATCAAAGTGGAGAAATTTGAAAATTATATGCAGGATATGCACACCAATTGAAAGACAAATTTCAACAATGTAACATGGTTTACAAATAAAAATGAGCTCAAGTAAAAAGATACAAATATTAATGTTTGAATAAGTTGAAATAAAAAAATAAAAACAAAAACTAGACATTATTAGCATGGGATGAAACCAAGTCAATTTCAAACAAAGATAAAAGTATAGAGGGTTGTCAGATTGAATTATTTAGGTGAATAAGAGTTTTGGAAGTTTGCTAAGATTCATGGTTGGAAAATAACCCAAAAAGTGGGATTTGATCTTGGTACAAGCTTAAATGGAGTTTGAATATATTGGATTACATATATCACCATGTACTTCTTAGATGATATGGAGGCCCTGATGAACGTGAACATGTTTCACACCTAGTTTTATGAAACCCCATAGTAGCTGGAAGTAAAATTGGGAGGAAGAAAATGGCTATAAAAAAATTACATAATGGGATAAAATGGTTTCCATATTGAAAATCATGTTTTTGCATATAGATTATCTATATGACTTGCTAAATAATTTATAATTCAACATACCATCCATAGGTATATGGATACGAAAAAGAGGTAAATAGGAGTTTTGGAATTTTTTTGAGATGTTTGATTGGAAAAAATGGAAACAAGGAGATTTGATTTTGACATAAGGTGAAAATAATTATAACAATTCAAATTAAATATGTTTAATGAATACTTTATTTGAAATAGTCTATGGGTATAGACAAAGATATGTTACAAAGTTTTGGAATATCAATGGTTTTGCATGATAAAATTATTGAATGAGATAACTATGCAGAGTATTTGCAAGAGATTCAAATACAATTGAATGAAAAATTAGAGCTTAATATGATGGGATACATATAATAATTTTATGCCTGATGAAAAGGAATTGAGAGTAGTATTTGACATATTGGATTGTGTAGATTGAATTGGAGTAATTTGAAAACTATAAGCAAGAAATGCACAATAATTGAAAGACAAATTTGATCAATGTACCATGGTTTATAAACAAAAATGAATTAACGTGAAGATTTATAAATAATAAGATTCAAACAAGTCAAAAAAAGAAGACAAAAATTTGACTATATTACCATGGAATAAAAACAAATCAAAAGGTAGAAATAAAAGGATAGAGGGTTGTTATATTGACTTATTGAGGTGAATAAAAAATTTAGAAATTTGTTGAGATGTTTGGTTGGAAAATAATCCAAACATTGGGATTTGATCTTGGCACAAGGTTAAAAGGAGTCTGAATAGATTGGTTTATATAGATCACTATATATTGATTTGATGATATGGAGGGCCTGATGAACGTGAAAGTATTTCACACGTAATTTCATGAAACCCCATGGTAGTTTGAAGTAATATTGAGAGGACGAAGAGGGGTATATAAAAATTATGTAATGGAATAAAATTATTTCCATATTGAAAGTCATGTTTTTACATAGAGATTATCAATATGACTTATTAAATAATTTACAATTCAACGTACTGTCCATAAATATATGGATACAAAAAAGAGCTAAATAAGATTTTTGGATTTTTTTGAGATATTTAGCTAGGAAAAAATGTAAACAGTGGGATTCGATCTCGACACAAGGTGAAAATATTTGTAACAATTCAAATTATATTTTTTTAATGAAGACCTTATTTGAAATAGTGTATGGGTGTAGACAAACATATGTTATGAAGTTTTGGAACATCAATCATTTAGCGTGGTAAAATTGTTGAATGAGATAAGTATGTAGAGTATTTGAAAGAGATACAAATAAAATTGAATGAAACATTGGAGCTTAATATTATGGGATACATATAATAAGTTGATGTCAAGTGAAGGGGAATTGATACAGTAGTATTTGGCATATTAGATTATGTAGCTCAAAGTGAAGGAATTTTAAAACTATATGTAAGATATGCACAACAATTGAAAGACAAATTTGAATAATATACCATGGTTTAGAAAAAAAATCAATGAGCTCAAGTGAAGTGGTACAAATATTAAATTTGAACAAGTGAAAACAAAAAACAAAAACTGGGCCATATTACCATTGGATAAAAATGAGTCAATTTTAAGCAAAGATAAAAGGATGGAGGGTTGTAAGATTGATCTATATAGGTGAATAAGAGTTTTGGAAATTTACAAGATCTTTGGTTGGAAAATAACTCAAACATTGGGATTTGATCTTGGCACAAGCTTAGGAGTCTAAATAGATTAGCTTACATAAATTACCATGTACTTTTTTGATGATATATAGGCCTGATGATTGTGAAAGTGTTTTACAATTAGTTTCATGAAGCGCCATAGTAGCTGGAAGTAAAATTGGGAGGAAGAAAATGGGTATATAAAAAGTACACAATGGGATAAAATGGTTTCCATATTGGAAAGTAGTGTTTTTGCATATATATTATCAATAGGACTTGTTAAATTAATTTACATTTCAACGTACTATCCATAAATATATGGATACAAAAAAGAGGTAAATGAGAGTTTTAGAATTTTTATGAGATGTTTGGCTGGAAAAAATGCAAATGACAGGATTTGATTTCAACACAAGGTGAAAATACCTATAACAATCCAATTGATATATGTTTCATGATAACCTTATTTGAAATAGTGTAAATGTGTAGACAAAGATATGTTACGATGTTTTGGAACATCAATGGTTTTATGTGGTAAAATTGTTGAATGAGATAACTATGCAAAGTATTTACAAGAGATACAAATATAATTGAATGAAACATTAGATCTTAATATGATTGAATACATGTAATAAGTTGATATGAAGTGAAGTGAAATTGATAGAGTAGTATTTGACATATCGGATTATGTAGATCGAAGTGATGAATTTGAAAACTATATGCAAGATATGCTCAATAATTGAATGACAAATTTGAACAATGTACCATAGTTTATAATTAAAAATGAGCTCAAGTGAACAACTAAAAATATTAAGGTTTTAACAAATCGAAACAAAAAAACAAAAAATGGACCATATTAGCATGGGATAAAAACAAGTCAATTTGAAGCAAGGAGAAAAGAATAGAGGGTTGTCAGATTAGCTTATTGAGTTGAATAAGAGTTTTGAAAATTTGCTAAGATATTTTATTGAAAAATAACCTAAACAGTGGGATTTAATTTTGGCACAAGCTTAAATAGAGTCTGAATAGATTGGCTTACATAGATCACCGTGTATTGATTTGATGATATGAAGGGGCCAATGAACGTTAAAGTGTTTCACACATAGTTTTATGAATCCCTATGGTAGTTGAAAGTAAAATTGAGAGGAAGAAAATGGGTATACAAAAATTATGTAATAGGATTAAACAGTTTTCATATTAAAAGTCATGTTTTTGCATATATATTATCTATACGACTTGTTGTGTGATTTAGAATTCAACATTCTATCCATAAATATATGGATATAAAAAGATGTAATTAGGATTTTTGAATTTTTTTGAGATGTTTGGTTAGAAAAAAATTGTAAACAGTGAAATTTGATTTTGACTCAAGGTGAAAATTACTATAAAAATTCAAATTATATATGTTTAATGAAGAACTTATTTGAAACATTCTATGGGTGTAGAGAGAGATATGTTACAAAGTTTTGAAACTTCAATGGTTTTGTGTGGTAAAATTATTGAATGAGATAACTATGTAGAGTATTTGCAAGAGATGCAAATACAATTGAATGAAACATTAGAGTTTAATATGATGAGATACATTTATTAATTTGATATCAAGTGAAGGGAAAGTGATAGAGTATTATTTGACATATTGCATTATGTAGATCGAAATGGAGGAATTTGAAAATTATATGCAAGATATACTATTGAAAGACAAATTTGAACAATATATTATGGTTTATAAACAAAAATGAGCTCAAGTGAAGAGTTACAGCGATTAAGATTTGAACAAGTCAAAATGAAAAAAATGAAAAATGGACTGTATAGGTGAATAAGAGTTTTGGAAATTTGCAAAATCTTTGGTGGGAAAATAACCCAAACAGTGGGATTTGATCTTGGCATAAGCTTAAAAAGAGTATGAATAGATTGTCTTACATATATTACCATGTACTTCTTTCATGATATACAAGCCTAATGAACATGAAAGTATTTCACACCTAGTTTCATAAAGCCCCATTAGCTAGAATTAAAATTGGGAGGAAGAAAATGGATATACAAAAAATACGTGATGGGATAAAATGTTTTCCACATTTAAAGTTGTCTTTTTGCATATAATTTATCAATAGAACTTGCTAAATTAATTTAAAGTTCAACGTACCGTCCGTAAGTATATGGATACAAAAAAGAGGTAAATAAGAGTTTTGGAATGCTTTTGAGATGTTTGTCTAGAAAAAATGCAAATGGTGGGATTTGATCTTGATACAAGGTGAAAATACCTATAACAATTAAATTGATATATGTTTAATGATGACCTTATTTGAAATAGTGTAAGGGAGTAGACAAAGATATGTTATGAAGTTTTGGAACATCAATATTTTTACATGGTAAAATTGTTGAATGAGATAACTATGCTAAGTATTTACAAGAGATGCAAATATAATTAAATAAAACATTGGAGCTTAATACGATGGAATACATATAAAAAGTTGATATCAAGTGATGGGAAATTGATAAAGTAGTATTTGATATATTGGATTATGTAGATCGAAGTGGTGAATTTGAAAACTATATGCGAGATATGCGCAACAATTAAAATGTAAATTTGAATAATGTACCATGTTATACAAGTAAAAATGAGATCAAGTGAACAACTAGAAATATTAAAATTTAAACAAATCTTAATAAAAAAAGAAAAACTAGGCCATATTACCATGGGATAAAAACAAGTCAATTTGAAGCAAAGAGAAAATGATAGAGGGTTGTTAGATTAACTTATTGAGGTGAATAAGAGTTTTAAAAATTTGCTAAGATGTTTTATTGGAAAATAACCCAAATAGTGGGATTTAATTTTGGCACAAGCTTAAATGGAGTTTGAATAGATTGGCTTACATAGATCCACATGTACTGATTTGATGATATGGAGGGGTCGATGAACATGAATTTAAAGTGATGATAATATAATAAAATGGTTTCCGTATTGAAAATCACGTTTTTGCATATATATTATGAATATGACTTGCTGAGTGATTTAGAATTCAACGTACTATCCATAAATATATGGATACAAAAAAGAGGTAAATAGGAGTTTTGAAAAAAAAATTAGATGTTTGGTACGAAAAAAATGCAAACAATGGGAGTTGATTTCAACACAAGGTGAAAATATCTATAACAATTCAAACTATATAAGTTTAATGAAGATCTTATTTGAAATAGTGTATGGGTGTAGACAAAGATATGCTACGAAGTTTCAGAACCTCAATGGTCTTACATGATAAAATTGTTGAATGAAATAACTATGCAAAGTATTTGAAAGAGATGCAAATATAATTTAATGAAACGTTGGAGTTTAATACGATGGGATACATATAATAAGTTGATATCAAGTGAATGGGAACTGATAGATTAATATTTGACATATAGGATTATGTAGATCTAAGTGGAGGAATTTGAAAACTATATGCAAGATATGCACAACTATTGAAAGAGATTTGAATAATGTATTATGGTTTATAAACGAAAATGAACACACTTGAAGAGCTACAATTATTAAGATTTTAACAAGTCGAAACCAAAAAGAAAAAAGAAAAACTGGGCCATAGTACAATAGGATAAATACAAGTTAGTTTCAAAAAAAATAAAAGGATAAAGGGTTAACAGATTTACTTATAGAGGTGAATAAGAGTTTTGTAAATTTTCTAAAATCTGTGGTTGGAAATAACCCAAACAATGGGATTTGATTTTGTCACAAACTTACAATGAGTTTGAATAGATTGGCTTACTTAGATCACTATGTACATTTTTTATGATATGGAGACCCCAATGAACATGAAAGTGTCTCACACCTAGTTTCATTAGACCTCTTGGTAATTGGAAGTAAAATTGAGAGGAAAAAAATGGGTATACAAAAATAGTGTAATGGGATAAAATGGTTTCCATATTGAAAGATGTGTTTTTGCATATAAATTATCAATGGACTTGTTGAATAATTTATAGTTCAATGTCCATATATATATATATACAAAAAAGAGGTAAATAAGAGTTTTGTAATTTTTTAAAGATGTTTGGATGGGAAAAAAATGCATTTAGTGGAATTTGATCTTGATACAAGTTGAAAATATCTATAAGAATTCAAATTATATATATTTAATGAAGACATTTTTTCAAATAGTGTATGGGTGTAGACAAATATATGTTATAAAGTTTTGAAACATCAAGGGTTTTGGGTGGTAAAATTGTTGAATGAGATAACTATGTAGAGTATTTTCCAAAGATCCAAATAGAATGCAATGAAACATTGGAGCTAAATATGATGTGATACATATAATAAGTTTATTTCAAGTGAAGGGGAACCGATATTTTTGTATTTGACATATCGATTCATGTAGATCAAAGTAGAGGAATTTGAAAATTATATGCAAGATATGCACACCAATTGATAGACAAATTTGAACAATGTACCATGGTTTATAAAGAAAAATGAGCTCAAGGGAAGAGCTCAAAATATTAAGATTTGAAAAAGTCGAAACAAAAAAATAAAAATTGGACCATATTACCATGGGATAAAAACTAGTCAATTTCAAACAAGATTAAAAGGATAGAGGGTTGTAAGATTGACCTATATAGGTGAATAAGAGTTTTGGAAATTTGAAAGATATTTGGTTGGAAAATAACCCAAATAGTAAGATTTGATCTTGACAGAAGCTTAAAAGTAGTCTGAATAGATTGGCTTACAAAGATTACCATGTACTTCTTTGATGATATATAGCGCTGATGAACATGAAAGTGTTTCACACCTAGTTTCATGAAGCCCCATAGTAGATGGAAGTGAAATTGGAAGGAATAAAATGAGTATACAAAAATTACGTAATGGGATAAAATGGTTTCCATATTGAAAGTCATTTTTTCATATAGATTATTAATTGGACTTGCTAAATTAATTTACAATTCAACGTAAAGTGCATAAATATATAGTTACAAAAATAGGTAAATAGGAGTTTCAGAATTTTTAAGAGATGTTTAGCTCAAAAAATAAGCTAACGGTAGGATTTGATCTCGACACAAGGTGAAAATACTTATAACAATTCAATTGATATATGTTTAGTGATGATCTTATTTGAAATAGTGTAAGGGTGAAGACAAAGATATGTTCTGATGTTTTATAACATCAATGGTTTTATGTGGTTAAATTGTTGAATGAGATGACTATGTCGAGTATTTATAAGAGATGCAAATATAATTGAATGAAACATTGGAGATTCTGAATACATGGATATAAAAAAGAGGTAAATAGGAATTTTGAAATTTTTTTGAGATGTTTGACTGGAAAAAAATGCAAACAAGGAGATTTGATTTCAAAATAAGGTGAAAATAATTATAACACCAAATTATATATGTTTAAGGAAGACCTTATTTGAATTAGTCTATGTATATAGACAAAGATATGTTACAAAGTTTTAGAACATCAATGGTTTTGCATGGTAAAATTGTTGAATGAGATAACTATGTAGAGTATTTGCAAGAGATGAAAATATAATTGAATGAAACATTGGATCTTAGTATGATGGGATACATATAATAAGTTGATGTCAAGTGAATATGAATTGATAAAGTAGTATTTAATATATTGGATTATGTAGATCAAAGTGGAGTAATTTGAAAACTACATGCAAAATATGCACAATAATTGAAAGATAAATTTGAATAATGTACCATGGTTTATAAACAAAAATGAACTCAAGTGAAGAGCTACAAATACTGGGATTTGAACAAGTCAAAAAAAAAAAAAAATTAACCATATTACCATGAAATAAAAAGAAGTCAGTAAGAATGAGAAACAAAAAGATAGAGGGTTGTTATATTGACTTATTGAGGTGAATAAGAGTTTTAGAAAAAATTTAAAATATTTGGTTGGAAAATAACCTAAACAGTGGGATTGCATCGTAACATAGATTAGTTTATATAGATCACATGTACTGATTTGATGATATGAAGGGCTCGATGAACATGACAGTCTTTCACACCTAATTTCATCAAACCACATGGTAGGATGAATGTGAAAGTGTTTCACACCTAATTTCATGAAACCCCATGATAGTTGGAAGTAAAATTGAGAGGAAGAAGATGGGTATACAAAAATTACGTAATGGGATAAAATTATTTCCATATTGAAAGTGATGTTTTTGCATATAGATTATGAAAAAAAATTATTGAATAATTTACAATTCAACATACCATCCATAAATATATGGATACAAAAAAGAGATAAATAGGAATTTTGGAATTTTTTTGAGTTATTTGGCTAGAAAGAAAAGCAAACAGTGGGATTTGATCTTGACACAAGGTGAAAATACCTATAAAAAAATCAAATTATATATTTTTAATGAAAACCTTATTTGAAATAGTGTATGGATGTAGATAAACATATGTTATCGAATATCAATCATTTTGTATGGTAAAATTGTTGAATGAAATAAGTATGTAGAGTATTTGTAAGAGATGCAAATACAATTGAATGAAACATTGGAGCTTAATATGATGGGATACACATAATAAGTTGATGTCAAGTGAAGGGGAACTGATAGAGTAGTATTTTACATATTAGATTATGTAGATCGTTGTGGAGGAATTTGAAAATTATAGGTAAGATATGCACAATAATTGAAACACAAATTTAAATAATTTAGCATGGTTTTGGAAAAAAAAAATTCAAGTGAAAAGATAATATGAAGATTTGAACAAGTCGAAACAAAAAACAATAATTGGGCCATATTACCATTGGATAAAAACAAGTCAATTTCAAGCAAAGATAAAAAGATGGAGGGTTTTAGATTGACTTATACAGGCACAGGCTTAGGAGTCTGAATAGATTTTCTTACATAGATCACCATGTATTGATTTGATGATACAGAGGGCTTGATTAATGTGAAAGTGTTTCACACCGAGTTTTATTAAATCTCATGGTAGATGAAAGTAAAATTAAGAGGAATAAAATGGGTATCAAAAAATTATGTAATGGGATAAAATGGTTTCCACATTGAAAGTCTTATTTTGCATATAGATTATCAATATGACTTGTAGAATAATTTACAATTCAACATACCATCCATCGATATATGAATACAAAAAAGAGGTAAATATGAGTTTTGGAATTTTTTGAGATGTTTGACTGGAAAAAAATGCAAACAAGGAGATTTGATTTTAAAAAAAGGTGAAAATAATTATAACAATTTAAATTATATATGTTTAAAGAAGACTTTATTTAAAATAGTCTATGTGTGTAGACAAAGATATGTTACAAAGTTTTAGAACATCAATGGTTTTGCATGGTAAAATTGTTGAATGAGATAACTATGCAAAGTATTTGCAAGAGATGAAAATATAATTGAATGAAACATTGGATCCCAATACGATGGGATACATTTAATAAGTTGATGCCAAGTGAATATGAATTGATAGAGTAGTATTTAACATATTAGATTATGTAGATTGAAGTGGAGTAATTTGAAAAGTATATGCAAAATATGCACAATAATTGAAAGACAAATTTGAATAATGTACCATGGTTTATAAACAAAAATGAACTTAAGTGAAGAGCTATAAATGCTGGGATTTGAACAAGTCAAAACAAAAAAACATAAAATTAACCATATTACCATGGAATAAAAACAAGTCAATAAGAAGCAAAAACAAAAGGATAGAGGGTTGTTATATTGACTTATTGAGGTGAATAAGAATTTTGGAAATTTGTTAAGATATTTGGTTGGAAAATAACCCAAACAGTGGTATTTTATCTTAGCACAAGCTTAAAAAGAGTTTGAATAGATTAGTTTATATAGATCACATGTACTGATTTGATGAAATGAATGGCCTGATGAACATGGAAGTCTTTCACACCTAATTTCATCAAACCCCATGGTAAGATGAATGTGAAAGTGTTTCACACCTAATTTCATGAAACCTCGTGATAGTTGGAAGTAAAATTGAGAGGAAGAAGAGGGGTATACAAAAATTATGTAATGGGATAAAATCATTTCCATATTGAAAGTCATGTTTTTGCATATAGATTATGAAAAAAACTTATTGAATAATTTACAATTCAACATACCATCCATAAATATATGGATACAAAAAAGAAATAAATAGGAGTTTTGGAATTTTTTTGAGTTATTTGGCTAGAAAGAAAAGCAAATAGTGGGATTTGATTTGGACACAAGGTGAAAATACCTATAAAAATCAAATTATATATTTTTAATGAAGACCTTATTTGAAATAGTGTATGGGTGTAGACAAACATATGTTATGGAACATCAATCATTTTGTGTGGTAAAATTGTTGAATGAGATAAGTATGTAGAGTATTTGCAAGAGATGCAAATACAATTGAATGAAACATTGGAGCTTAATATGATGGGATACATATAATAAGTTGATGTCAAGTGAAAGGGAACTGATAAAGTAGTATTTGACATATTAGATTATGTAGATCATTGTGGAGGAATTTGAAAATTATATGTAAGATATACACAAAAATTGAAACACAAATTTGAATAATCTAGCATGGTTTCAGAAAAAAAAAAGTTCAATTGAAAAGATACAAATATTAAGATTTGAACAAGTGGAAACAAAAAACAATAATTGGGCCATATTATGTAGGAACCCTGCTAGTTCCAACTCAAAACTACTGCGGAAAGATAAATTGTTGTCTTGTCTTTTGATTGTTTTATGATTTTTTTTTTGTTTATTGTGATCTTATAAACTAGACAGAAGATGCAGAATGGTTTTTTTTTTGTTTTCTTGAAATGTGTAGTTTTTGCCAAATATGGCAAAAGATGTACATGCAACTAAGATCCAATACAAAGGGGAACTAAAAGCAATTAATAAACAAAAAAGCACCAACTAAGAAGTTTAGTCACATACCCTTCAGATATACATATTATATTCAGTGTAGAAATTGGATCTATAAAGAAAATTGCATACAAATGGTAGTATTGGCCTGGGAGAGGCTCTACATGCAACTGAATGTGATGGATCTGAAGGATATTGCTGATATAGTATTGCTACAAGCTTAGGTCTGCAATATAATCACCTAAAACTTGTTCAATAATGCCCAAACAAAGACCCAAAGTATGCCCTCCACAAAGATGAACTGGGTGTCATCAAATCCATCATAATCCTTGAGAGTTTCGATTTCCAAAAGCATTGAATGCTGCTGCAACTCTTCCTCAATGTTCAGATCTGCTAAAGGGTTGAATAAAAATGCCAAAAGAATAATGAAAAAGTGAATCCAAACTCACTTTATGAGACTCCCAAGTGGGGCACCCACTTTTAGGGTTCAAAAGGCATCCAAAATAAGAATCTTTGAAAGATTATTTTATTCATGAAGACTCCTAAGTTGAGTGCCCAAGTTAATGGTCCAACATCATTATTAAAAGGGACACCTTTTTAATACAACCTTATGTCAAATAGGTGGGGGTCCTTTTAATACTTTATTATTATAAAGTGACATTAAAAATCACCTTATTTATTCCATTTTCATCACCTAGCCATCTGGAACTGAAACTGATGCTGCTCATGCCATGAGGTCACCATGTGGTAGGATAATTGATAGTCCCCTCCTAAAAAATAGGGATACCTCCTAAAAAATAGGAACTATGATCGAATCTCCTAAAATACCCCTGGGGGTCCCCTGATGCCTCTTGATCAACTCACAGTCAAACCCTAAAAAATAGGGACCCTTCTTAAAAAATAGGAAACTATCGCAAACTGTCTAGAATGACCTGTAAAGCTTCCTACCAAGTTCCACTGCCCTTGGATAGGTCCCCTAACCACTCTGTTGACCTACAAGAACCCAAATAATAGGCCAACCACTGCACATCCATGTGTCACCTAGGAAGGGGACATTACAATCTGATCTCCCTTAATTTGCATGTCCTCATGCAAACTCAATGCTGGATGCTATAAAATAGTCTCACTCTCCCAAGTAGCATCTTCCACTGGCAAGTTCCTCCACTTTACCAAATATTCCCTAATAATCCATCTCTGAAGATGGCACTCTCTGGAATCTAAGATGGCCTTAGGTACTAAAACCAACTTCCCCTCATCGTCTAAGGGTGGTAAATCTGTAGAAGGAACTATATGCTGCCCCAATGCCTTCTTGAGGTGTGACACATGAAACACATTATGCACTTGGCTATCGATTGATAGATCCAACTCGTAAGCCACTTCACCTATTCACTTGATAATCTTGAATGGACCATAATATTGTGGCTTGAGTTTCTTTGTGCCCCTCTTCCCAAGAGTGGACTCCCTGTAAGGCTGAAGCATTAGATACACCATATCCCCAACCTCAAAAGATCGTTCCACCCTCCTCTGATCAACATATTATTTTTGTTGATTCTAAGCCTTCTGCATATTCTCATGAAGAGCTCTCATAATATCTTGATTCTCCTATAACAAATCCCCTGCGCTAGGCACTCTGTAATCACTCAACAATAAATCAAGGAAACTAGGCGCATCATATCCATACAGAGCTCTGAAAGGTGTCATTTGAATAGTCATATGGTAATTGGAATTATAGCAAAACTCACAAAGATGTACCCACTTAACCCAAGCCTTCTGCTGCTTGGAAATGTAGTTTCACAGGTATCCCTCCACCCATTTGTTGACAATCTATCTTTCCATCCTTCTGTGGGTAATAGCTAGTGCTCAGAGTCAACTCAGTCCCACATAATTTGAAAAGATCCTACCATAAATGGCTCATGAACTATCCCTGTCACTGATAATACTTTGAGGCAAACCATGCAGCCTGAAAACCTCACAGAAGAATAAATTCACTACCTGTGTAGCTGAATAGGTAGTTGTAATTGGAAAGAAGTGAGCATACTTCGTCAGTTGATCAACCACTACATATAAACAATCTCTACCCTGGGCTTTCGGCAAGCCTATAATAAAGTGCATCGATAAGCATTTCCACTTCCTCTCAGGAATAGGAAGTGGATGAATCAAACCTGTAGGATGTGTATGCTCTTGTTTGTTCTGCTGGCAAACAGAGCATTCCCTGACATAACAAAGACCATCAAATTTGAGACCCTTCCAAGTGAATCATTCCCGTACCTGCCTGTAGGTCTTAAAGTATCTAGGATGTCTAGCCATAGGTAAATCATGGAAAGTTCTCAACACCTTGTTCTTCACATCTGAACTTGGGACCAAAAATATTCTCTCTTTTTAAATGATGAGCTCATTCACAAGAGAGTACCTGCTATCATGTATTGTTCTATCAATAATGCCAAAAGCCCATGGGTTCTTGACATACTCTGCAATGATCAAATGTTTCCAATCCTTTGAAATCTCTGCCATGGAGCTCAAATGGGGATGACGAGATAAAGTATCAACAACATTCTGACACCCTTTGAAAAAGATGTCAAAATCATAAGATTGTAACTTGCTGACCCACTTCTGTTGACGTTCATTTAGGTCCTGCTGACTAAGGAAATGCCTCAAGCTGTTATGGTCAGTTTTGACATAGAACTAACTACCCACAAGGTACTACCTGGACTTGGCCAATGCATGCATGATAGCCAACATTTCCTTGTCATAAATACTATAGCTCGTCTCAGGACCTCGTAGCTTCCTGCTCTTGAAAGCTATCAGATGATGATCCTACATAATCACAGCACCAATGCCTTCTCTACATGCATCACAATGAAGCTCAAAAGGCTTGGTGAAATCTGGTAGAGCTAGGACTGGGCAAGTAGTCATCAACTATTTGAACTTCTCAAAACACTCCTGTGTTGAGGGTGTCCAAACAAAGGCTCCTTTCTTAGTCAAATTTGTGAGTGGTTCAGCATGCCTAGAGAAACCACTAACAAAATGATGATAGAAAGTGCATAAACCAACAAATCCCTTGAGCTGAGTCAAATTCTTAGGAGTAGGCCAACCAATGACAGGATGAACCTTATCAGGATCCATGCGAACACCCTCTGCACTGATGATGTGGCCCAAATATAAAATCTCTACCATGCCCAATGCACACTTAGACTCCTTGGTGTACAACTCCCTGTCAAGTATGCCCAAAATAGTATCCAGATGAGCCATGTGTTCCTCTCAAGACCTATTGTAAACCAATATGTCATAAAAGAACACCATAACATATTTCCTCAACTGAGACTGGAAGACCCTATTCATAGTGGACTAGAAAGTACCTAGTGCATTGGTTAGGTTGAATGGCATAACTAAAAACTCATAGTGTCCCTAATGACATTTGAAAGTAATCTTCTCGATAGGAACCCTATTCAGAGTGGACTGGAAAGTACCTAGTGCATTGGTTAAGTTGAATGGCATAACTAAAAACTCATAGTGTCCATAATGACATTTGAAAGTAGTCTTCTCGATATCCTATTCCCTGACACTGATCTGGTGATATCCAGTCCTCAAATCTATCTTGGAGAAGTAACAAGCTCCATGAAGCTCATCTGGTAGCTCATCGATGCGAGGAATGGGATACTTGTTCTTAATTTTCCTTTTATTCAACATCATGTAATCAATTCACATCTTGAGTGTACCATCTTTCTTCTTCACCAAAACAACTGATGAAGCAAGAGGAGACTGACTCGGCCTTATATGTCCCATAGCTAACAGTTCACGAATAGGCTTTTCAATTTCATCTTTCAAACGCTTTGGGTGCCAGTAAGGTGTAATCATAATAGGATTGGTGCCCTCCTACAACTCTATGATGTGCTCTATGTCTATATCTAGAGGTCTACCTGGTAGTATGTCACTAAATACCTTTGCATGCTTGACTCTGAGCTCTTGAACCTCTGGATGGTAGGCTGGTATTTGCTGTTAAACCTCTGAATGATAGGTTGGTTTGTGCTGTTCAATATGAGAAGGCATGAACCTACATTCTCCTGCCCACTCCACCATGTCATTTCTAATGAGTCTCTCCATTCTCTTGAGAGTGATCACCTTGAAAATGTTGTCCTTAATGGCCTTTAACACATGATTAATACCATCCACCTGGAATTTCATCTCCATGTCCCTGAGATTGAGTTTAAACTCTCCAATGGCATGAAGCCACCTCATGCCAAGTACCAAATCCGTGTCTCCCATATTGACCACTTAGAAATCAGCCTTAACCTCATAATTATTTAATTTCATAGGAAGATCAGGAATCATTTTGTCACACTTGAGAGTGTAGCCATCGGCAACCTTCACTCGTATGCCTTCAAACTCTTGGGTTTGAATCCCACGTTGTGCCACTAACCGTGCATCCATGAAATTATGAGTTACACTTGTATCAAGCAAGGAGATGACTCTTTGACCCACCAAGATCCCACACAACCTAAAAGACCTTTCCTTTTGCATGCTAGACACGTGAGCTTCCTATAAGTGTGCTTCTCCCTCACTTTCAACTTCTTTTCTTGAGTATTCAGCTCCTAACTCCTCTTGATCAGTTTGCTGGTCTGTTATATTAGCCATGTCTTCATCCTCATAAAACCACTCCATTTGTTGGTTTCTACCCTTAGGTTGTAGAGGAGATTCATGACGTTCATCATATGGACCCTTGTAATAAAAACATAGCTTCCTTCTACACAAATCATCAAGTGTTTCTCTATCCAAGGGGGCTGAAAAATTCTTCTTTTGATCCACATATTCTAATTTCCTTGGGGCTGATGTACTATCATTGAATGAAGAGGGCGGTTTTGGAGTAAAATTGGCATGAGGGGTTGAAAGTTCCATACTACATGCCTTCCTCATATCCTCCTGTAGTGTAGGGGGGTTAAATGCCTTGATCCATCATTTCATGGGTTCATAAAGACCCTCAATGAATAATATGAGCAACCTCCTCTTTGAAATACCTGTGACCATTACTGAGAGCTTTTGAAAATCACTGATATAGGACTCTAAATTGCCCATCTGTTTCAACTAAGCCAGATCAGTGAAATACAATTATGGATCTTTCTTGTCAAATAGTTCAACCAAACTATCAACAAATTCTTGATATGTGGTGATCAGGTTGTGTTGCAAAGTAATCGTTCCATGATGCCACCAATCATAGGCAACCCCATCTAAATAATGTGTTATAAACTTAATTGCATCTATTTCCATCATAGGACGTAGTGTCTGGAAATTATCGAACTTGCTGATCCATGCCCTTGTTACTTTTCCGCTGCCATCAAAAGTAGGAAGTGTAAGTTTGTCGATTACATGCTTAAGATCGTGATTTTGCTGCCTGGGTCTTCTATCCTACTGAAGCCTGCTGTGTTCTCTCTTTTGACTCATAAATTAGTCAAAATTTAGATGATCCTTAATTGGCTAGGGTAATAATTCCCACTCATCATGTAATGTCATGACATTATCAACAAAGGCAACATCTCCTCCTTCCTCAACCATGTTTCCCTCTTTTGGTTCACTCCTCACGAATGTAGGGTGGTGAGGCCTATCATAGGTGCGTGAGGGTGTTGTTCTTACCCGTGGGTCTCCAACAACACTACCTAATTCCTCTTGTACCTGATTTGGCCTTCTCAAAGGGGTCATATTCTCAATAGTTGTGGTAAGCTGCTGTAACACATTAGCTATCAGTTGCTGCCCTGTTGCAAGATCTCTAATAATATTTCTAGCTTCTGTTTTATCATTGTTAACCTCATTTCTACGTGGATCACCACCTTCCCTGTCACCTATTGTTTCCAATGGTATGTCAAATTGGTTTCCCTGTAATGTAGCTCTTTTGCATGTGTAAAACTTGTGAGGATCACCTTGTCCTGGATATATAAGACGCTCTAACCCTTCAGGATGGCAGGAACCTAGCTCTGATACCACTGTAGGAACCCTATTGGTTCTAACTCAAAACTGCTACTGAAAGATAAATTGTTTTATTATCTTTTGATTATTTTTTTATTATTTTTTTGTTTATTGTGATCTTATAAACTAGACAGAAGATGTAGAAGGGTTTTTTTTTGTTTTCTTGAAATGCGTAGTTTTTGTCAAAGATGGCAAAAGATGTACATGCAACTAAGATCCAATACAAAGGGGAATTGAAAGCAATTAATAAATAGCAAAACACCAACTAAGAAGTTTAGTCACATACCCATCAGATCTGCATATTATATTCATTATAGAAACTAGCTATGCAAAGCAAATTGCATACAAATGGTAGTATTGGCTTGAGAGAGGCTCTACATGCAACTGAATGTGATAGATCTGAAGGATATTGCTGATATAGTACTACTGCAAGCTCAGATCTACAATATAGTCACCTAAATTTTTTTCAATAATGCCAAAATGAATACCCAGAGTAGGCCCTCCACAAAGATGAACTGGTTGGTCATCCAATCCACCATAATCCTTGAGGTTTTCTATTCCCAAATGACTGAATGCTACTGCAACTCTTCCTCGATGTTTAGATCTGCTAAAGGTTTAAATAAAAATGTCAAAAGAATAATGAAAAAGTGAATCCAAACTCACTTTATGAGACTCCCAAGTGGGTTGCCCACTTTTAGGGTTTAAAAGGCATAAAAAATAAGAATCTTTTAAAGATTCTTTTATTCATGAAGACTCTTAAGTTGGGCACCCAAGTTAACAGTCCAACATCATTATTAAAAGGGACACCTTTTTAATACAACCTTATGTCAACTAGGTGGGGTCCTTTTAATACTTTATTATTATAAAGTGACATTAAAAATCACTTTATTTTATTCCATTTTTTTTGTCACTTGGCCATCTGGAACTGAAACTAATGTTGCTCGTGCCATATAGGTGTGGTCACCATGTGGCAGGGTAACTGACAGTCCCCTCCTAAAAAATAGGGATACCTCCTAAAAAATAGGAACTATGACCAAATCTCCCAAAATGCTCTGGGAGGTCCCCTGATGCCCCCTGGTCAACTCCAAATCAAACCCTAAAAAATAGTGACATTTCCTAAAAAATAGGAAACTATCATAAATTGTTTGGAATGACATGTAAAGCTTCTTGCCAAGATCCACCACCCTTGGATAGGTCCCCTAACCACTCTACTGACCTACAAAAATCCAAATAATAGGCCAACCACTGCACATTCATGTGTCACCTAGGAAGGGGACATTACATATTACCATTGGATAAAAACAAGTTAATTTCAAGCAAAGATAAAAGGATGGAGGGTTGTTAGATTGACTTATATAGGCACAAGCTTAGAAAGAGTCTGAATAGATTTTCTTACATAGATCACCATGTATTGATTTGATGATACAGAGGGCTTGATGAATGTGAAAGTGTTTCACACCTAGTTTTATTAAATCTCATGGTAGATGAAAGTAAAATTAAGAGGAATAAAATGGGTATCAAAAAATTATGTAATGGGATAAAACCGTTTCCATATTGAAAGTCATGTTTTTGCATATAGATTATTATGGATAAAAAAAGAGTTAAATAGGTGTTTTGGATTGTTTTTGAGATATTTGGCTAGAAAAAAATGCAAATAGTGGTATTTGATCTCGACACAAGGGGAAAATACCTATAACAATCCAAATTATATATGTTTAATGAAGAGTTTATTTGAAATAGTTTATGGGTGTAGACAAACATAGGTTGTGAACTTTTGTAACATCAATGGTTGTGCAAGGTAAAATTGTTGAATGAGATAACTATACAATTGAATGAAACATTGGATTTTAATACGATGGGTTACATATAATAGGTTGATATCGAGTGAAGTGGAATTGATAGAGTAGTATTTGACATATTGGATTATGTATATCGAAGTGGAGGAGTTTGAAAACTATATGCAAGATATGCACAACAATTGAAAGACAAATTTGAATAATGTACCATTTTTTACAAACAAAAATGAGCTCAGGGGATTATCTACAAATAGTAAGATTTGAACAAATCGAAACCAAAAAACAAAAACTGGACCATATAATGTAATATCCCCAACCCAAAAAATAGAAAATTGTAGGTCTATGGGAATCACAGGTCTTCAAGAGAAGTCATAGCCAATATTAAAGAGCATAGAAATCATTGTCCTTAAAGAGGAATGTCACATTTCATTTAGAAATCACTATATAGAGGAGTGCCCAAAGAAAACAATAATCATCAATTAACATTGGTCTTTAATTATTTAAGTGGAGTGCCCATGTAACAATATTAATTAAGTGCAATGCTATTTAATTATTATTTAATTAATTGGTAACCAATAGTCATTTGACAAAAGGTTTCCACCCTTGAAGGTGTTACATCTTTCGATGGAAGGTTTTGAAGATATAAATAACCAGCCATTGGTATGTAAGAAATCATTCAATAATGTATTCAAATAGTTAAACTTGTACAAGCATCATGCTTTACATTTACTTTTAAGGGCATAACCCCTTAATTGTATAACTCACTTTCAAGTATGAAAGCCCTTGTTATCTCAATAACAAAGGATGAAAGCCCTTGAGGATTCCCATTATATTATTCGATATTTGAAAACTCTGTAATAAATTTCATTTAATTATCTAAATTATTATTTCAAAGTATAAAGTTTATATTTATTTAAAACAGAACTCCAAGGAAACCAAATTAGCGTATAATATTTCAAAGTAGAATATTACACTAGTATCAGACCTCTCCATCCTACCAGCCTCTGGAACAAAAACTTCATGCAATGTGACCATAAAGAAATATGCTACTATTTGAGAAATAAAAATAAGGGTTTTGACCAACGAAGGGAAGAAACCAAAAAGGGAGAAGAAAGAGCAAATATGTGAGAGAATAATTGAGATGATGAATATATTGATAGGCTTATTCAAATTCAGGAATAACTGGCTAAATCAATGACTCAATTAACTCTTGCAATACAATCTACAAAAACTCATAGATATCAAAATGCTAAAAATAGCCATTTAATACTAGCCATATTCAAATTCTTTGGAAAAAAACCATGAGTTCTCCAAATAGTCCTTTTCATCCTAAATTTATTTCAAGAGACAAATCAATTATGGAAAAAGAAAGCCAAACTTTTTTGGGAGAGGACCTTACATCTTGTTTTGAAAAGTATCGAGCCATTTCAGATGAAATATAGAGTGAAATACCAGTCACAAAGTTCATGGAAATGAAAACAAATCGAAATGGCACTAGAATGGAGAATAGACCCCAAAATACTCAAAGAGATCTCTAACATGCATTGGGTAAATTAACCTTGTCTACTTTCGGTGGCTCTAACAAATGGATGGCTCAAGCATGTATACAAATATTAGATACCTACTTATCTCTTCAAGCTATGATGGAAGAAAAAGTAATCAAATTAAGAACCCTTTATCTTAAAGGAACAACTCATAAATGGTGGTATCATGGGTGGATTACATAAAGGCATGATCTCATTAAATCATATGATGAATATATTAGGAGGTTGATTGAAAGACTCAATAGAATTGTCCCCAAAATTCATGTTCAAGAATAGGCACCATTAAAACAATGTAGCAATGTGGAAGACTATGTGGTGTAATTTCAGAGACTCATCATGATGGTTCTAAACATCATTGAATGACACCCTTAGCCATCTTATATTCAGTTTTATCTCTGTAATCAGTGTTATAATATCCTTAGCCATCCTAAGACATCCCAAAGCATCCTAAAATCTTTAAAAACTATTTTTTAGATCCCTATCCTTAGAGCCTTATTCATACTGATAAAATCAACATCAAATCCATGAATCAACATCAATCCTATAGATCGACATTGATCTCTACTAAATTCTCACTCTATTTGCAACCTGAATCCTTTTTAGTTAGCAATCTGATTTTAATTTTAGATCATTGTTTCTTAAATCCACAGGTTTCTTGTAGATGAATCTGTCTGGAGTTATTAATGAGGAGATTACTATTCAAGATTTGCTCATAGTTTTGCATCTCCTTTTCTCAGACCAAAGTGACATTTATTTCGAACTAGCAATTTGTGCCATTGTTTTGTCCCCCACCTTAGAATCCATTATCGATCATCTAGATGTAATTCAAGCCAAAGAAGATGTTGCTAAAGATTATTGGAACATCCGTTTTGTTAATTTGGATGTTATTGATATATATTAAAACTTAAATCATTTCATTATATTATTTGTATTGTTAAATGCTTTATTGTAATTTCAATTATTATTTTTATCCACCTCAGTGCTAAGATAGTGGGCTGACATCCCAATAAGGAATTGTACCACTCCCTGAAACTGGTCTCGTATATGGTAGCCCACTTGTGTATCATATTAATCAATCTTTTGCTAGTTGTCTATTGTGTGTAGATTATCCTTCGAAGACAAACATGAGTTCTCACATTATCGAACAAATGGTGCGTGATCTTTTCCAATCACAGGTAGTCTTAAAAACCTTGCAACTTTAAGTTTTTAAGTAGTTTATTATATAAGAATGAATAAAAAATACTTTAAACATTTTGGCATGCCTGATGGGACTTGTTAAAAGGCCTCACTATTATTGATTTATTTGTTTTTATCTTGTTTATTTTGTTTCATTTAGTGAAATTTCTTTTTCATTAAAAAGTATTAAAAATTAAGAAACAAAAAAAATTTAGACTACTTTCATTTTTTATAAGAAATATTTTTTTAGTTTTCCTATTTTAGAAGCAAATCTAGTTTAAATGTAGGTCATTGAGTCTATTTCAGAATTTGACACTAGTGTTTCTACCATGATTAATTAGCTTACAATAATTGGAGAAATTATGGATGATCAAAGCATTATTGATAAAATCGTAAGGAGTCTACCTTCTAAATTTGACCCCATTGTCATAGCCATTGAAGAGGCTAAGGACTTGGACAAACCAATGAGCAGCGGAGGCTAAGGACTTGTCCAAAAAGTTGCTCCAAAGGTGGACCAAAATGATAGAAAGAGCTCCAAAGATTTGCTCTGAAAAGACAAACGCAAAGATTTAGCTCCAAAGATCAGTTCCAAAAAGAAAATTGTAAAATGACACATCTGACTTGAGATTAAAGGTGAGTGTTGGAATTTAATCTTCTGTCAAAGCATTTAATTCAGCGTGCCCCCATGTTAGTTTTTGGGGATCTCAATTTGACCCCAACAACCTTTTCCCTATCAGCATTTATTTTTGGTAGGGTATTTTGAAATCAGATTTAAGCACCTATTTTCATGGGCATGCAAAAAAGATAAAAAAGAAAGGAAAGTCACGGTCAGTTTTGAAGGAGAGGGAATTTTGGAAGAGTAAGACATTGAAAAAGAAAGTCTGTAGCAGCGGCAGAAGTGCAAGGGAATGTTTCAGCAGAGAAAAAGGAGATTGTATCAGAAGAAAACAACAGAATAGCAGAGGATAGGTGTATGTGCAGCAGCACAGTGAAGGTACAGGGAGTGCCGGAGTTTGGGGCAAAACACAGTTTGAATGTGCAAAACAGAGCAGTAACTCTGAATGAAGTCTGTATCAAAGTTTTTGAATGTGTATTTTGAAATGGAAAATATATAATATATATTGTTGTTATTGTGTATTCTCTCTCTCCTCTTTTGTGTTTTTTTTATGGTGTCCACATTGCCGTAGCAATAGTTTTAGGACAGCAAACAAACCCTCTGCCTGCCAACACAACCAAGTGCACCAGGATAAACTACCATAAGGGCAAACAACTTACCAAAAATAAACAAAAGTTAGTAAGCTTAGCGAAAGTCAGCCGAGCCTTCAGTATTTATATCCTTTGTCGAAGTAAGAAACAATAAAAAGGTAGTTCTCCAACGAGCCGCATAAATCGAAAACCTTAGGAACTGAGCTCCTCTTCTTAGATACTCACATCTCGATCCTTAGGAAATTAAAAAATATTGCAAATCTATAATTGTAAAACTCGGGCTCTCTTCCACAATAACCATTATCACTTTGACAATAAAAGTTGGGCCTTCTATTGACATGCATTGCAAGCCTTCTGTTACAATATTGCTATTTCAAACGTGTATATCCATGTCCAAGTCTCCACGGGCCAAACGATATGAAATAATCCAAGAAATAAAATAAAAAATCCACAATGGCCTTGGAATTTCCACTCCAAGTGAATGCAAACGACGACTGTTCTACTGGATTGTTTCGCCCTTGGAAGATAGCAGAACGATGCGATATATACAATTTTAAGGATGGATCTTCGCTCCAATTTGAAGTTAATTCGCCTGGGGACGATGATGATCATATTAAAATAATTACATTCTATTACTACAAGACGAAGCCTAGTACACATTCTTTTGTTAAAAGAAAAGAAAGAATGGAGAGTGTGAGGAAAAGTAGTTGTCATTGGTGGGCATGAATGTTATTACCGGGCCTGTAGACATATCTCCATTGAATAGATGTGAAGGCAAGATCCAGACTTTATTTGATTGTTCCAGTGTGGATAGTGTTGCCATCTTCCTCAATGTTATGGCTCTTGAAGATTTAGTATCAAATTTAAGAAGATAAAATTAGTGGGAGAATATATATAAAAAATGCTTCTTTTAAAAAATTATTTGAGCATTCTTTATGTCCGAGTCTCTCCTTTTCATTGAGCTGCACTACTTCATTAGCTGCCCAATCTACTACTGCATTACCTTCTCTCTTTACATGTTTAAACCTCACTGACTTTATTTTATTCATGGGCTAAAATGAGCACATTAACCACTACCTGCGAATCACCTTTGACACTGAGCTCCTTCCATCCACACCTTTTTTCTATACTAAAGTGAATTGTTCTTGCTTTTGCCACATTATTTGAGTCAATACATATTGCTTAAGCAAATATTAACATGGGTTGTCCTTTATTGTTTCAAAAAATTCCACCTGCTCGTGCTAGACCTGGATTACTTTTCAAAACCCCATCAAAATTCATTTTTATTTTACACTTTTTTGGTGGCCTCCATTTCTGTGTCTTATCCTTCTTCTTTTCTTTTATCATCTCACGCTCTTTATTAGGCCTTAAAATGTTGGGTAATAAGATTTATTTAATCAGAGTCAAACCCAGTTACAAAAAGTAGCCTTAGCGATAGATTGTCTTGCTTCATCACATTAAACACAGGGTTCAAGCCACTTACCAACCTCATCACATTGAACACCAATCTGGATAGTATATCACATAGGGTATCCTCATGACTAACCCACCAAAACCTAGTATGAGAACAATGCTATATAAATGATCAACCTAAGGAATGGATCCCAACACCTCCCACTTCTATATTCACTCACCTCACACACTGCGATGATATCTCCACCAGATAATCAAATGGAGAATATATATATATATATATATATATATATATATATATATATATGCCTTTTTATTTACCCATTTAATTATGTAGCTTTTAGTTTTATTCTACAATCAACTCTTAACTTTAAATATTCTCTATTTTTCGTTCTTTATTGTTTTTATTTATTTATTTTAATTTATTTGTTTTGTTAAGATATATTTTTTATATATTAATTTTAGTTATGAAAGTTATAATATATTTTTATTTGATAGTTTTAGTTATAGCGATTATAATTCTTTTTAAATAAAAATATATCAATTATAAATAATTTTTTTTACACAGTTACAATGTGAGAACTCATGTATCATTGTTATTATAAGTTACAGTTCAAATAAAAAATCAGTTTAAAATAATATAATGAAAAAATGTTAACATTAATAATATTAACATAAATAATGTTAAAGAAAATTTAATATTAAAAAGTTAATTTAATTTTTGAATGAGTTTCAATTCACAATTTAAAAATAATAATAATAATAATAATATCAATTATAATGATGTCACATTCTTGTTAAATTTGGAAACCAAATTTTAACATAGTTAAATTATATTTTAATATTTTTTAATGTGACACAATTTACATTTAAAAAAAAACTTTAATTGTGATATGTTTTTCTTTAAATTTGCACAAATAAAACCACTAGGATATGGTATAAGGTCGTTTCCCTAGTTATATATATATATATATATATATATATATATATATATATATATATATATATATATATATATATATATAAATATAAGTTTTTCTATATATTAATAATACAATGTGTCATAATTGTTAATTATATAAAAAGTGAGTAAATAGTATCTTGTTCTAGAATATTATATTTCTTGAAGTTGCGAATGATTATATGTTCAATATGTAATTATAATGAATATTTTCAACCAAAAAAAGTTTTAAAATAATAGATAAAAATATATAAAATCAAGGGCTAGCATAGAACAATAAACACTAAGTAGTGGGGATAACAATAAGCATGAGTGGTGGAGGAAAATTATTATTTGGATTATTACCCTAGTTCCGCAGCTATTTTCAACAAGAGGATCTACAAAATTAGGTACTCTATCCCAACCATCAACTTCCTTTCATTTATCTTAGTCCTCTGCATCATCTTACTTATTTAGCTAAATTTCAAGTACCAAGCAAGGTAATTTTCCTTGCTAAGGTGTCATATATCACCACCATCACTGCTCCCTGCTTGAGAACTATGAACTAGGCATGAAAAATTCCATCACAATGATCCACTATCGCACCTACTACAATATTGATTCCTACCATGTAATCCAAACCTGTAGCATCATGGTGGTGACTGATGGAAAGATGAGTCCAGAAGGACTTAGCTAACTACACATGGGGTACTACCCAAATGATCTAACATAGTCTAGAGGTGAGTCACCTCCAAACAAACTTTTCTACTTCAGCTTGAGCATTAAGCATGGCGTTAGATATGGCATGAACCTTGTTAGTAATATAAAAATATTCATCTAAAATAACCATAATTGGAAGATAATCTCGATATATAAAATATTCCAAACTTGTGCTTATTTTACAGGAATCATAGTTGAGTCCCCTAAAATCCCATTTTTTAGGTAAAAATATATAGATAGAAGGGTTGGGAGAAGGCGTGAAACCACTGTCAAGATGACTGGGAATGTTTCAAAAACCAAAAAACGTGCTTTAAGTATTCTAGGTGGTGGTAAGCAAAACTAATATAATTTTTCATATGTCTAAGTGCACCAAACAACTACCAATTAGTAGTAATTGGTGAAGATTAATTGAATGGAGGTGTATGTACTTAGGCTCTATGATAGCAGTCCAAACTCTTTTAAACCTTATTTTTCAGTGGAATTAACTTCCCATCTAGCATTGAGAGCATAAATTTTTTGGAGAAAGGAGTTGATAACCTAATAAGGTTTTATATTGGTGGAAGGGGTCCTCAACCAGCTACTTCTTGAACACAAATATTATTAGGATGCACATGAATTATGGCATTCTATATCTCTAAAATCAACTCTTGATCACTAGCCTATAATTGGAATTTAGTCCTCATAATGGGTCGAGACACATGCTCTTTGGTTTCCTTGCATAAAAGATCAGAGATGACCTTAATTCCTTTTCTTAGAAATAACTTTTTGCTTTCCATCCATGGGACAAAGTAAAGGGAACCTCATAAAAAGTAAGCACATGAGACCACCAAAGAGAAGGATAATTTAGAGAAATCCTAGATCTATAGCCATCTCCATCCTATATTTAAGTGTCTTTTGAGAAATTCTCAAACCTTCCGAAAGCTTTTGGAAACAAAATTGCAAAGGGTGTTAAGGACTTGTATTATCTACAACGATTCCCTTTCCAAGCTCACTTACCCATACCACTACCTTGCCTAATAGAGTTCTAAAGTACAATTTTCTAGGATTCTTCACTTTACATGGCATAAATGATTCATTTAGCACACAAGAATGACCTTTGATTTTGATTTATATAAGACCTAGGAAGACACCTAGTATTTGAAATGGAAGACACCTCTTCGACCAACATGAGAAATAAATCATCAACAAAATTCTCATTAACCATCTATTTCTAAGAGTGTGGGAGTGAGATACATTTAGATATCCCTCTATAAGTATAGTCTATCAACAAATAGTTGAATCCCTTAATAACCAACACATATAGAGAAGGATCGTGGAAAACCTTGGCAAATAAATTGAAATAACCCAAACTTCCCAAATTGGACACCATTGATGGTGACATAAGTACCGACATTTTGAAAAAACATTTTAATCTAGTACTAAAAGTCAATTTTAATGAACATTTTCTTTTGCTAAGATGTTATAGATTACTCCATTGCCTCCCACATAGCAATAATGTTGTCAAGTATTTATTTATTACATATAAATCTAGTTTTCTTAGGGAAAATAATAAGAGATAACAGAATAACCCTAAGAGCAAGAGTTTTAGTAATTATTTTATAAGAGACATTAACAAGGGTAATAGGCCTCCAACTTTTAATATGTTCTAGGTCTTCAAGTTTGGGTATGAATTTAATATTGCACTGATTAACAAGTTTTCCCAAGGTGTTGGTTTAAATAGTTTCAAGGTACATTTTGTATAAATATAACCCCATAATATCCCAAAACTCTTAGTAGAATACACATGGAAACCCATCAACACCAGGATATTTATGAACAACCATTTGCAAAATGGCCTCTTGGAGTTCCTCAATGGAACATAGGTGATCAAAATCCACTTCTTGTCCTTTAGTGAACTTACAAGGAAACACTTTAAGACATTGGGACAAATCATTTTCTCACTTAGTTGTGGAAAGTTGAGTAACACATACACATGTTAATGAGAGAAAATATCAAGACATCAAGAAGGATTTAAAGATGAGTATGAACTTATTTTAATTATTTAACATGATCATTTATTACTTGGAATGGAGAACAGTGAAAAAATCCTTGGAAGCTCTATTTCCAATTTATAAACAATGCATACATGTTTGAATTTGAGCTCCTTGAGCTTGATATTGCTCTTCCACCATGAACTTGTGCCTCCATAAGACAACTTGTTTTTTTAAATATTTTTTAGAAAGAGATTTGTCTAATTATTGTGAAACCTGAATAATTCATGTTATGAAGCATCATGAGCATTACGGTGTAAAATAGTTGTTTTCTTGCTATAAATGTATAAAAGATAGTTGTATGGATGATGGAATTATCTCACCACTCTATCCATCTAGAAGCTCTAGAAGGCTTATGGGTAAGGTTCTAAATTCTAATGATATTCTTGTTGGTCCAAGAGTGATGTAGGTGAGAATTATTATGATAAAATTATGACTTGACATTACTAACCTAAGGGGACAATCCTTTCAACTTAAAATCCTGATAGGAAGGTGGTCTGATAGTAGAGCATCTGTGATAACCAACACATGTTTATTGAAATTATTCAAAAAATGTTAAAATATTGTGCTCTGTAAATAAAGATCAATTTGATATTTTTTCCACCCTTTCACCACCTTGGCATAAGTTGGACCATGTAAACCATGGCTAAGTGGGAGGGAGGTGGCGATGGTGGTAAAGAGATGATAGATCAAGCTTATTACATATTTAAAACCATGCCTCTCTTTATAAGGCACACCATTACATTGGGAGTAAGCATTGTGTCTTCTTTAGACTCAATCATGTTAAAATTACCACATATGATATAATTGGCTTTAGGGAGTGTGTCAAAAAACCACTACCAAAAAAACATCCTCTTAATAGTGTCATTGGAAGCATAAATTTTAGCAAGACCAATGGATCAACCATTAAATTCGAAAAGGGTCCACACAAGATGATGTGTGGGTATCTGGTGATAGAGAAGGTATAATTAATGTAGCCACACATCTAATAAAACTCTCATGCTTTGAAATCTATCAAAAAGCACCTATTCAAATCAATTTGGTGGTAGTGTTCAGTGTAAATCTAGAAATAATAATTTATTATAAATAAAGAATTTTCATATTAAAAAACAACTAACACGTATCCCTTACAATATAATTTTGGGTCTTGTCTATGAGGCCTCACACATTCTAAGAATAAAAAATCATGGAATAACATATATTTGTATATAATTCTCCTCACCACCCTCTGCTAAAATCAAAAATTTGTGAACTAGATAAGATTGATGGCTACCTTTCATAAACTCACTTAAATAGAATGCCCACCATTTATCTTGAACATGTCACCATATTCTGGTGTTGGGGAGTAGTTGAATTCTTATTGGTACACTTATTTATGATCAAACAACACTACACTTGTCTATTGCTACTAATTATTTTGCCTCAGAAAGGTGTTGTGTTAGGTGAGAAACCCTTATTTAGATCCAAGGACTTGGATAAAAGTTGTAGGTTGGGGAGTATGGTTAATAGGTGGTGTTGAATATCGGGTGGTAGAAACTAATTATTTACTAACCACTGTTGAACCACCTATGGGTTTATATATAGTGGTCGGAGCCTTTCCTACCATGTGAGTTTGCTAGGTATTCCTTTTATTAGCCACAATGGTCTATCTATCAAAGGATGTTTTGACACCTTTATTTGGCTCAGGAGAGGTTTTGGGTGATGGCTCAGGGCATGAGTTGGCTATTTGTTGGTGAAATATTTGGCACTTGTGAAAAATAGGAGTTTTGAAAACAGTAAAAAAGTCTCTCCTCTATTCGTAGGGGAGGTTCCCTTTATTAAAAATAGGAAAAGCGAAAGTAAAATTATTTACAATATCTACATGTCGAGTGGAGTATTGGATTGTACTATTTTCATCCGACATGAAAAATAAAAGAAATTAGAATGTAGATTTAATCCAAACACGTGACAAGAAAATGTTTTTAAAAAGTGACATGCTCATTTTATATTAATTCAAGTATTGCTTGAATTGAGAGATATGCAGTAACGTAGGGAAAATACACATCCATAACGAAAACGTATTACACAAAGTTATGGAAATTTGTTGTCTTCTCAGTTTGAAGAATGAACACAAAGTTTAAAGTAAAATTATTTACAATAGCTACATGTTGAATGGAGTATTGGATTGTACTATTTTCATCCGACATGAAAAATAAAAGAAATTAAAATGTAGATTTAATCCAAACACGTGACAAGAAAATATTTTTAAAAAGTGACATGCTCATTTTATATTAATTCAAGTATTGCTTGAATTGAGAGATATGCATTAACGTAGGGAAAATACACATCTATAACGAAAACGTATTACACAAAGTTATGGAAATTTGTTGTCTTCTCAGTTTGAAGAATGAGCACAAAGTTTCTTTCTCTTTCATTTCAAAAAAAATTAAATTAGATATCAAACATACCTCGTATAATTTATGTTCCTCAATATATAGAGATAGGACGAAATAGGCTGACCCTTCACATTACATGTCACTTTTAGTATTCACATTTTCATCCCATTCTATTTTTACTAATTTTCACTTTTTTACAACAAAAAAAATGCAATTTACAGAAATAGAAGAATATAAATAAATAGAAAATAGTTTTGAGCATCATAGGATGTCTTCTTTGGAGTAGCATCAAGAGTTGAAGATCCTAGAGCAATAAAAAATATCTTGGCTTGTTCTTTTGCTTGAGCAACTTCAAATTTTCTAAATTTCATTACTACCTTGGTGATTTTATTCCTCTTAGCGACTACTACACGTGATTACAACACATTAACCATCTATCAAACACCAAGATCATGGTGTTTGGGACTTCTAGGATTAAGTCAATTGATTATTTATCTCTTCAATTGAAACATGAATTTCACTAAGCACAATCATTGAGGCAGTGTTGAAGGCATTTTATTTAAATTGTTCCTCATTGATCAACTTCTTGACTTGAGCCTTAACTTCTTCCAAAATGAATGGGCTGGTCCCATCATCCTTAAACATGTCATAATGTAATGCTCCTAGATTAGAAGAAAGTTATTTATGACTCTCTTCCAATTTGAACTTTCTCTTTCAACTCACCTCTATCTCAGTTCAAAACTTCAATCTTCTAAAGGACACATTCTGACCATTTTCAAGAGGTATCATCTTCGACCTGCTAAAAAATTCCGAACATTAACCATCTATTGGCATTTAATGTTGATCATCTGTTCAACGTCACCTTTCACATTCTCCCAAACCTTCAATTCGCTATCATGGGCCTTGATTCGATGGTTGATATTGATAATTTCAAAATCAATAATCCCATTCAACTTCATGACCTCCGCAATATATATCATGCCATCCAATAGCAATTCATCAACCCAAGCTTCAAGATTTTTTCCTTTAAGTGTTGTATATGCTGATGGTGGCTATGGCCACCTTACTGATTCTAGGAACTTGAGGAGGGGCATCTACTTAGTGAGTTACTAGTGTCTCAAGTGGGTTGATAAGATGGTTAACATATCTAGCCAACTGTTGAACTTGATCATTCAGTTTCTCCTAAGTGAGTTTGTCCTACAAGTTGATCCTTCAATTTATTCTAAGTGAGTTTGTCCTACTCGAATATCTTGATAATTATTTATGTAGTCTCATGTAGGGCATGAACATCACTATCCTAATTTACCTCTCCAAAAGATACTCATTTTAGAGTATAATCACTTACAATCATCTCAGCTTCATTTTTATTAACATTTGGCTCAACAATCTCCATAAAATGAGCCCTTGATGGGTTGAGAGTGATCTCAATGTGGTCTTTGCCTTATTTGGAGGATAAATATTGTGGAGGCTAGCTACTACATCAAAATATGGACTTTCAACCTCAACCACCTTGTTTTTCTTGTTTAGCATTGGCTGCACATCCATTGAAATGGCATAAAACTTAAGCTAATCATTTGAGTGTTCGAAGGCGTCATTGTAGGTTCATTTAGAGGTGAAGATTCTAGAGGAGGTGTAACGTATGGAAAAACTATATGAGAAGGAGATGCAAAAGCTGGCACTTCAACATCACTAATATTTATCTGTTGAGTTGTTACTTGAGCAAAGGCAAGATATTGTTGATTGGTGTTCTTGATCAAGAGAGACATGTCTCCTAGATGAGAAGAGGAATGCAACATGGTAGAATTATTAGCTTGCAACTTCTTACCAATTGCTGGCAATTCTTCACAAGTCTTGCCATAATGTTTTGGCTGCTTTGGATCTTCATTATCTCCATTATTAGAACTTGCAGAGCTAGATAACTAAATTACAACACTAGCATTACCTTTTTTATGAGTGCTGAAGTCCTTGATCTCGTGGAGCCTTATGATCTAGTGAATTTTGAAAGTTTATTGTTGAACCGCTTCATGGACTAGTCCAACACATGTGTCGTTCTTATCTGCAAGTCAAGATAACTCTCTAATAGACTAATTGATGGTTGATAGCAGGGCACCCATGAATGTTTTTGACATAGATAGGATCAAGGAAATCGCTATTATCATCCATCATGACATTTGTAACCCATGTATTAGTGAATGCTCTGATTTGTTTTTTAAAACTCATTCTTCCTGACTCATGCCTTATTACTTGATATTCATTAGAATAATATGCCTAATAATCCTCTAAATGTGAAACATGCTCATTGGAGGCACTAATGCTTACGTGATTTAGTACAAACCTCTTACTATCAAAAGAAGCATGTCTGGTATATGAATGCAAAGTGAACTATGCAATTGCAGAATTTGATCTCCTAAGCATTTAGTGCATTATTTTATGTGAAATGACCCAAAGATATAGGGAATACAACACCCAAAACATGCCTATCCATGCAATGTTTGTGAACTTTACCCAACTATCTTCACCATTAAATCAATATGAATTGCTTGTTGGCCAACTTGGGTAGCCGCAAAGGGTATCCTTCAAATCCTCCAACTCTAATATATGTGAATTTTGTGGAATTGGATGAAGTAGCTCCCATAATGTGAAATTAGGTTGGCTACTTCATCAAATATTCTTCTTGCCCAATCTTCATCCAAAGCTTGGACTATTTTCATTATGAAGGCATCATTGACCCTTCTGAAGTGTTTGTTGCTCTGCTCTAGAGTCAACTGAGAATAGAACTTTTATACTTAGGTAGATGCATTTGCATCAGCCAACTGAGTGAGATTGGGTTACGGTCTTTGGGAGGCCAGTGAGTATACCAAATAGGAAGTTGTGAAAAACTGTTTGGTTAACTCCACGTTGATCAGTTGTTGATGTAGATATTCCTTAGTCATCTCCTCCCAGTCAATAAATTATCTCGCATTAAATGATATTCATAGCCATAAAAATCCAGGATAAAAATTCATCAAGTCTTATCATTTCTGACCACACATTCAGAAGAGTTATCATGTCTGATAGCTCTTCTTTGAAATCAAACTTGAATAACTTATTGGGGAGCTTAGAGGGTCGACTTCTCTTATGCTTCAAGTGTCAAGTGCTTATTGTGATTTTTGTGCTAGTAGTGTTTTCATGCTTCCACACTCTCCCTTGCATAAGTTTCATGCTCAAGAATTCTCATGGTCATACCCATTGAAGTCCCATTCAATTTAACCATCAGAGACCCACCACTAAATTTTATCTCCTTTGTATTTGGGTCATAATGTTGAGTGCAAGAAAAGACCAAATCTAAGCATTGCACATAGATAGGGAAACCATCTGCTTAAGTCAATCCACTCTCTAAGCGTGGTGAATTGTCAAAGAATTTGGGTTTTCTGCATTCGGCTTCTTATGGAAATCTTCGAGATCTACGTGCCCAATATGTGAATTCTTGTAAATTAAGTGGAACAAGAGGCAAAAAGTGCTAATGCGATTACAAGGAATAGATCATGGTGGTCATGAAAACCCGTAAATCTACAGCGCCCTCGGCTGATAAAATAACGTACTACGCCTGCTAAAAATGAAACCATTGAGAAGTATGCAGAAAAAATAGATATTTTGCAAGTATTTCTGCAAAAAAATGTGTTTATCGGAGAGAATGAGAGCTGAATAGGGATCGAAGTTACGTCTAGAGGGAGAAATCGAGAGAAACAGGCGTTCTGAGGACTTTTATGGCGCTTTGATGTACGACGGTAGATGCGTCCTGCTGCGTGGCAATGCGGTGGATGAGCAGACTGTGACATGCATTTGTCCATCCTGCGGATCTCAGAGGTCATGACAGACATGACCTCCTGGAGTGCGGGGCATGGAAATGCACTCATGTGCTTACTTATATAGTCTTCTCATTCTCTTAAAACTCAACTTTGAACAATTTTCTGAATTGGAGTTGTTCTTCACTTAGCTGAATTTTGACTTTGATCAAATTAGAGAACAACATTATGAAAGGGCATTTTCAAATTTTATGATTTGTGGCTTATCAGTTGAAGTATTATAGGCATATTAATGTAAAATATATGTTACATGAGTTATTTGTGACTTATTTTTATATCAATAGTTTTTTTTTTTTTAAAAGTATTTAGATAATTCATTTTTAATGTAGACATTTTTTAATGGTCCAATCACATTAAATTTAGTTTGTTTAAATCTCACAAATTTTTTTAGCGGTTTAGTTAACTTGTTTACAACATTTTAAAAGGATAAGGGAAGGTTAGGGATCTCTATCCAATTAGGGAGTTTTCGCATAGCATGCTCAAAGATAAAAAAGTGACAGGTTCAATGAGAAAATAACACAAATGTGTTACGAATAAATAAAGGCCGTGAGCTACAATGACTCTACAATAATTCGATATTGTTAAACTTGAAAAAAAAAATCTTAATCATATTTTTTTTTTACCCTCAAGCTTAACATTATGATGAATAGTTCATATAATATGTATCCATTAATTTCAATGTGCTTTCAGAAGAAACTTCCTATTTTGTTTAATGGTTTTTTATTGCATCAATATAATTTTTGAATGAAAATATTACTTCAGAATTTTTTATGCAATTTTTTTTTTGCAACTCTATATATATATATATCCGGTTGACAATTTAAATGTTTAGTATCAATTTTAATATTGAATGGAAAAATGAACTATACATGATTGTATAAACTTTTGCACTTTTCCCCCTTTTTGAGGGTAAAACGCTTGTTCAATTAAATATTACTGGTCATTCACATGCACAGTTATAAAATACATAAATACAAATAATACATGCTACATTACTTCTCTTTTAAATGACCTAATATTTACTAGTTTCCTTTTTTGTAAACTACCAAATTTATGAATATTGTTTTTAATATCTCATTTGTGTCCAATTTCTGCACAAACATGTTATTGACTAAAAGTATGAAGGGGCATCTTCAGCCTTGGCAGCCGTCACAAAAATAATGCGTGCAAGTTGTTTTGTCCTTCCCTTCCCTTCCCTGTAGCATCTGTAAGTGCGTGACTCGATTTCGTTAAGGAAAAAAATAAAAATTTAAATTTAGTTTGTGGTCACCCAACATTGATAACAAAATGGTGTGTGAAGAAAGGGTGTTAAGAAATGAAAATATCTCCTACCATTTAAGGTTGAATCACACTACTCACAATTACTCACAATTCTCTTTTGTGTGCGTATTTTCACACCAGTCCTTCACGCTATGAAGAGTTATAAGAAAATGAGATGAGTATGTTAAAAGGAATATTTTCCAAACTAAAATAACATACAACCTAAATATTTCATATTTTGCATGTAGTAACACTTCAAACTGCTAATAATAAATTTTCTTATTATTATTTTGAAAAAAAGTTATGAAGTATTATGCAATTATAATTTAAAAAGCTTTTTTTTATTTCAATTATTCCTAATGAATCTTCAAGCTTTTCAAGGTAATTATGTATGAGTAGGGAATAATCTAAATGAATAAAGAGATAATTTAGCTCTTTCAGATAATTGTGTATGATTGGTGAATAATCTAAATTAATATAGAGGTAGTTTAGCTCTTCATAATTGTGTATGAGTAGTGAATAATTTAAATGAATATAGAGATAGTTTAGCTTTTCAAGTAATTGTGTATGAGAAGTGAATAATTTAAAGAAATAAAGTTTATGAGATGTTTGTTTTTACAGTACTTTTGAGGTACAAATGTGTGGATTGATGTATCTTTTCATTGTATGTACAATGTATAGTTTGCTGAATTTCATCAATCATATATAAATCTATATGATCTATTTAAACTTCAAAGGTTTTTTATAAGTTCGTGTAATCAATTGTAAGACTTATGATTAAATAATCATACGATATTGATTTTATAAAGATTTTAGTTGAGCCAATCAAAATAAAAAATTATAATTACTCCATTATCAATAAAATTGTTATGTTTCAATAAAAATATTCTCGGTTCAATGGTTTCTTATACACAGACAAATTATATAGGCAATAATATTGTAATCTTTTCAGATAGTGATCGTGAAAGTTAAAAGGAAGATGGTCAAACAAGACCACCAACAACACCACCTATAGTTCAGTGTATGCCCAAGTGGTATACAAGTACTATACGAGATGCTAACTTGAATGGAGTACTAGATACATCCACTTCAAGATTGAAGACTCAAAGTATGGCTCGAGAAGAGTTTAATTGGCCCTTATGAGTATTTTTCAAGAAACATATGAGCCCTCTACAATCATAGAATCTTTATAGTCTAGACATTCAAAAAATGCCTTGGATGTAGAATATAAATCAATGATAAAGAATAACACTTGGTAGCTTGTTGATCTTACACCAAGGAAGAAGCCTATATGATGAAAAGGGGTCTTTAAGACCAAGTACAAAGCATATGGTAGTATTGATAAGTATAAGATAAGGCTTGTTGCAAAAGGGTATGCTCAGAAAGAAAGCATTGACTATGAGGAGACTTTTGCTCCCATGACTAAGATAAAGTCTGTCAAAATGATTTTCGCTATGGTTGCATAGTTTGGATGGAAAGTCAATCAAATGGAGTAAAAAGTACCTTTATCAATCAAGATTTGAAAGATGAAGTCTACATGACTCAATTTGAAGGATTTGTGGTACCTAATCAGGAATAGAAAGTGTGTAGGCATACCAAGTCTCTCTATGGGCTAAAATTGCCTCCTTGAGCCTAGTACATTAAGATTGATGAGGATCTCATATGACATGGATTCAATAAGAGTCAATATGATCCTAAAATCTACCTCAAAAAGCATGGGGGGGAGGTTGTTATAGTGATTGTTTATGTCGATGATCTAGTCATCACTAGCAGCACAATGAAGATGATCGATGCAATTAAGAATGATCTCAAGCGATCTTTTAACATGACAGATCTTGGGTTACTACACTATTATCTTGATTTGGAGGTATGGACAAAGGAACATTACGTTTTTGTTTCATAGATGAAGTATACCAAGACATTGCTCAAAAAATTTAGGATGATGGACTGCAAGCCTATTGCAATACCTATGGAGATAAGACTTCAGTTGTCTCATTCAGATCCATCACTAGAAGTAAATGCAACTCTCTATTGACAGTTAGTTGGAAGTCTTATTTACTTGACATATATTAAGCCAGATATTAGCTATGTTATCATTTATCTTTCTCAGTGCGTGCAAGAACTAAACGTGGCACATTAGAAAGCAACAAAGTGGGTATTGTGATACATTAGAGGTACAATTGAGTATGGCTTAGACTACAAGAAGAATGATAAGTTCTTCTTGACAAGATACATGGATGCAAATCATGTAACTTATATTGATTGCAGGAAATCCACTTCTAGATTTGTGTTCTTTCAAGGATCTGATTCGATTTCATTAGGAAGTAAGAAGCAAAATTGTGTTTCTAGATCGTCCATAGAGGAAAAATATTGCACTGCAACAGGAGATGTATACGAAGTGAAATAGATACATCACATTCTTTCAGGGTTTGGAGTTCCATAGACTCAACTTACAGTGCTAAATTGTGATAATTAGGGTGTTCTACATCTTATTCACAATCTAGTGTTTCATGAGAGAACCAAGCACATAGAGGTTTAGAATCATTTCATATATAAACATGTTCAGTAGCACAACATATAGATTCAATATTTTCCCACTTAGGATCAGTGTGTAGATGTCTTCACAAAGTCACTTGAATGTGATAAGTTTGAGGCATTCAAAAATTCTCTCTTCTTCTCTTCAGGTTATGATCAATTAAGGGACAAAATATTAGAATAATTATTTTATCGTAGCTTATTGTAATAAATGTCTCAAGGTATTACACCTTGATTGGCATAGGTTAGTTAGATAGGGTATTTTCTATGTGTGATTAGTTAATATGAGTCATAATCTCATACATATTAGGAGATCTAATCTCACATAATATTGTATAAATAAGCACTTCTTGTAGTGCTTTTGTTAATTTTAACTCTTACAAGTGCCCCATACCCATTAGACCACAACTACTTGAATACAATACATAATCACTTGAAAACACTTGCAAATAATCCTCCATGAAAACATCCCTTTCCATGTGAAAGGTGATGATGCTTTTTTAGAGTGGTAATTACCATGCATATGTATACTATATTTTTTAGAGTGGTAATTACCATATACACATATAAGATATTTGTTAGAGTGGTAATGACCAATCAAAATAACTAATGGTGGTGGTTGCTTGTTTTTTCATTTGAAAATTATGATATTTTTTGGATTCCTTCAATTATTGAAGTCCTTCCTAAATTTTTAATCCAGATATATTAAAAATTATTCCTTAATTTTGATGATCTATGTCGACGACCAGCACACCATTGTGGGTTCTTTTCTCCAATGTCTTTAGTGAAACCAAGATGTAATTTTTGTTGTCATGTAATTTTAGGATGTTTGTGCGAATTTGAAACTTCTTCAACTTCTTAATGGTTATAAGTCTTTTTTTTTTTTGTATTGAGCCTTGTCTTATGAATTGTTTGCTTTCTCTTTGAATTTTTCATTATATTTGCATCATAAAATATGGAAAAAAAGTTAATACCCTGCATCATTTACTATGACCTACAATCAAATGTGATTATAAAATGGTAAGATGCATAATATCAATAATTACATAAGAAAAAGATCTTAATTTGAATTCAAAATCACTTAAAACTCATGCAAATAATCCTCCACAAATAGTTCCATTTCCATGTAAAAGGATATTATAACAGAAAAAATTGAAAGAGATTACCAAAAAGCCTTGGATATTCTTAACAAATTTAATTAATAGGTGCAATCCTAGACTTAACAATTCTTCAATAAAATATAAAATATGTTTGTTTTGTAAAATTATATCCAATGTAAGGTAAGGTGCAATTATAATAAGGGAGATACACCAAAAAGTTATGCAGTTTAACTTGGCACCCACATGGTATCTAAATAGTACCACAACAACACTTAAAAATTACACTCAAATTTAGTTCAAAGTTTCTATTATTTAATAATAATTTTTATGGTGTGATGTGTCATTACAATATGAACTTAATGATTACCAAACAATGTGTCATTATAGAATCTTTTTAAAATTCAAACAAATAGGTGATAATTAAAATCCAAAAACTTTTATCATCTGTGGACTTGCATCGTATTGGCTCATTTAATCTTGTTTGGAATGTTTTTGTTATCTTAGTTGGATTAAGAAAAATTAAACTAGTTTTATAATATAATTTTTTGTTCAAAAGTTTTCAATATTATTTCAATATTTTGATAAGTCTTACATGCGTTCAATTATGCAGTTCATTGAAGTGTTAATAAAAGCCTAAGGAGCAACAATTATAAAATATTTAGACTTAGTGTTTTGGAATAACACATAGTTTTGTAACTTTTAAAATTAAAAATTATGAAAAAATAGATGTATACTTGCCATTAAATATTGTGAATATGATAAAATATTTTAAAATTTTATATATATCAAAAGTATAAAGTTGATAAGAATGTTACATTTTATTGTAATTGAAAGGATATAATTTTTTCACAAGTAATATGAAAATCCATTTAATAAACTTTATATATATATGAGGTAGAATGTATAACAATAATATAATATTTTGCGTACAAGTTTAAGATTCTATATGAATTAAAATAGAATATCAATACATTACAATTAAATATACATATATTTGTGATTAAATAAAATTTCATCCACTTTTAATGTTAAAGATTTCAACTTCACATCTTAAAAATACCTTCTCATGTATTAAACCTTTCTTACCTATTGGCACCCAACCTTTAATTTAATCTTATTCGACATTAATTTTTTTTTTTTTTCTTTTAAACATGAAAGACATTAAAACTATCCTTTAATTTAATCTTATTCACACATTTTTTTCTTTTATTTTAAACATGGAAGACCTTAAAATTGTCATTTTTAAAGAAATGATAAAATTCTAATAATCTGAAAGCATTTATTATTTATTTATTATAAAGTGAACTTGTAATTATATTATAAAATTTTAAATATTTTATGTTTTGATGCAGAAAAAATAGGTTAATCTTTCGGAGGCCATAATTTCTGATCCATAGCTTCGTTTAAGTTCTTCCATGCGTCAAAACGACCATCTCAAAAAGTTTGATATTCCAAACCACTCTATTTATTTAAAGTTGATTTTAATATTTTTTGAAGGCCATATATGATCATCTGAGGGTTCAAAATTAACATTTAATGATTTTTACAGGAATTTTCTATTTTTAAGAAATTATATATTTTTAAAACTGGGCGTCAACTTCAGTTGAATTTCATCTCATATGTTAAGTACAGTGTTTAGAGTATTTTTGGAGATTTTAGAGCCACACATTTTTGCATGCAAAACTTACTATAAATAATAACTGCTAAAATTAGATATTTTTTTTAGATTTTAGTTTTTTCAAATTTTTGCATGTCAACTCTAAATTCTGAGTTGAGGCTAATGTCAACTCTCAATATGAATCAATTTTGAGTTTTGTTTCAAAATTTTGGCCTATTGGTAATTTACTTGTCTTAATAGTTTTTGGTAAAATATACAATTTTTAAAAATAGAAAATTCTCGAAAAAATCATTAAACTTTAATTTTGGACCTCATATGATTATGTATGGCCTTTGAAAAATATCAAAATCAACTCTAAGCGGATAGAATGACTTAAGACAACACTTAGATTAGAAAATATCAAAATCAAATCTAAATAGATAGAACAACTTAGGATAGCATCAATTTTTTTGAGACAGTCATTTTGACATGTAGAAGAGCTCAAATGGAACTACGGGTCAAAAGTTATGGCCTAGAAAAAATTGATCTATTTTTTCTATATCATGTTTTCATTATCTATATAGTAATATTTAATTTTTTGATTTTTTTGATAGAGAAATTCACAATTTTTAAATTCAACTTTTTAATTCCAAATAAATATGCAAAGTTTTCCCCATGTACTCATCATATATTTTTTCTGTGTAAGGTATGTCATGTTTTCGATAGGCGATCTATTGTGTTCACATGTATACATTATTTTCCTTTCATTCTTTCACATGTTGGTGATAAAGTGCACATGTTTGCATGTCTCTATGTCTCTATAAAATTAATAGTGGTGGGAAAGAATACAATATAATATTTGTATGCATGCCTCATCTCTCTAACATTCTTTTGTCTCATATCATATGTTTGTTTATTCAGGGAATTGACACAACAACTATCGATGTTTATGGGCAACAATTCAATGCAAGGGAGGATGGGTGAGAAGGATTGGGGAAACACTCCAATACATCAAAATGACCATGCTATAAGTAAATAGTGATGGTATTATAAATTGGTTTTTGGTGTTTAAAAGTAAATTTCAAATACATCATTAGCCATTGTAACATGCAGTACTATCCATTTCACTTGCCCACTTTTCTCATTTGTCAACATTTGGGGTAATATAATGATTTCATTATTTTCATTTAAGTCAGACAAATATGTGTGTTTAAGTAAATTATTCGCAATATAAAAAAATTGGATATTCTTAGCTTTTGAATATTCTGATGGACCCTTATTTATGTCTAGTTTTTTTTAGCTTATCAATGCTAAAAATATTGAATGCTATCATTGAATTTCATGTTTTTTTTGTAGATGAAGTCCCAAATCTAGAAGATAATTTGGCTTCCCAATTACTTGAGGATATGGAAGAACTACTTGAAAGGATGAGATCTGAGAACGCAATGGGCATAGAAGAACATCTTGGTTTGTGACTATCACTAGCAGATGTAAAAAAATAGTCACTCAAGAGAAAAAACCAATTTTTGTCTGAGCGTATTGATGGTGCAAGGGAAAAGGTTATGAATTTGGAAACTACATTGGCTAATAAGACCAGAGGGGTTAAACAGTGTCACCGTGTACTTCTCACATTGAGGGATGTGAAGATGGTCATTGAAATAAAGTTTGTCAATCTAGAAGTTGCCCATGCCTACACAAAACCACATCGTGATGTAAGGGTGGAGACTGTGTGGTCCATGCAATCAAAGTATGAAGGAAATGTTTCCATATATGAGCACCATCTATAGATTTTAAAGGTAGATTTTTATATATTGTTTACACAAGCTAATGGGATGTCTCCCAATACACATGGTATTCCATACATGAACAATGATAATTAGTTATGTGCAATGACTTATGTGTCCAGTATTTCATGTATGCTTGTGATTTTGGATGGAAATAAATCGAAACACATGATTATTCATATTTTAATCTACAAAAATCAATGTTTTTTTCAACCAATTACTTACTTCATCTTGTGTATTTAATTTTTTTATGAATGAATGAATGACAATGTTCTAATTTTTTTTAAGTGCATGTTAATAGACCTAGAAAAGTATGGAAAATGGTTGTTTACCAATATATTTTGACTCCAAATCATTTAAAAATGTGTTTTCATGCTAGTTGATCATCATACAATGGTTTTATAATGAGTTCCAAGTTATTAGAGGTTTTATAATGTTGAATAAGTTCATTTATAAGTTGACTATGTAAAACGCATAATAGACCTAGAAGGGAACATGGATTGAAGGTTTTCTTGATTCTTTAACTCTCAATCTTCTTTTAAGGTGTTTCAATGTTGGATAAGCAATGTAAAATGGTTTTTTATCATATTTTGGATCATTTGGTGATTTTATCATGATCTTCAAGAATCTAATGTACAAGTTGTAAGAATTACAAACCTAAGAAAGAATAAGGTGAATAAGGAAATACAATCTATGTAATACTCCAAATTATTATGTTTTTCACCATAATATATATCAAAAGCTAACAAAATAATAAAATGAATACAAGAGGAACTCAAAAACATAAATATGCCTTCATACTATGAATATATATGTATAAACCTACTCGTATACTTTTACATTTTCAAACACAATCATGGAAAAAGTGCTCAACAACATATATAAACACTCACTTTATATAAGGCAGCACACAAACATATATAAAGGGACATTATAAACTCATTTACATATGAGGAAATACTTTTCTTCATTGTTTAAAACATCAAACACTATTATAGACCTATGGTAAAAGATTAGCAGATTCTAGAGCAATATGTTTACATGCAAAAGTGAAGGTATAATTTGAATGATATTAGTCAGAATAAAAAATTCAAGTAATACATAAACAAATATGTACTTTATTTTGCAATAAATTAAATATGTTCAAACAAAACTGATTATAAGACTTAAAACTATTTATCAATATTGAAAGATATTTCTATATATTTATTCTATTTATTTTCAAAACCATCACTATTATCTGATGGCTTGTAGTCACCATTGCTTTCATCATCTAAAACATGTGTAAAAATATAGTGATTCCATTTTTTATATCCTTAGCTCTGGTTGGATGAGAGGAAAATTTACGTTGTGGGAGATTATGTACCTCTTCCAAAATGTTGTGTATGTCTGGGCTAAATAAAGCTTGGAGGCATCAAAGTGGTTATTTTGAACATAGTATAATTTTAAATACACTTAGAATGGTAGTTTCGCATGAATGAAAATATTTCGTACCTAATCTAGATGCACATAGACATCCAGATCATTAGACACCCTTATTGGCAATAAATTCTCCATGAAGGGCCTTAGCCTGAAATGGTGCCATGAGTATCCCACACATCAGGAAAAATAACATTTTTCTCTCACCATTCATATTACCACTGTATGTAGAAATCAATATCAAGCATGTCTGTGAATGCCATGTATTCATAACTTGCCACTGGAATGTGGTACAAAGGATATGAAATGTAATTCATGATAACATTCACCCATCACAATCCATTAAGATAGATGAAATTTGAAGTGCATCCAAGCCCCCTCCATTTAATGGAACTGGCCACCACACACGAGATTTTGTACAATGTTTGACATTCCACATTTAGCTCCTCTAGTATATTTTTTTCATATGAATTTTTGGAATTATTCTCTTGTTTCCAAAACACTCCCTATGTTTTTAAATATTAATGCCATCTTCCACACAATTACAAAAATTATTTAGTGATAATTTCCAAAAAAATTTCACAAACTATAGTTAATTATTCTACATGTATTAATCAACATAGTTAAATGTAATAGATAGTGATTCAAATGAATAAAAAAGGAATTTTGTGTGTGTTCAAGCTTAAATTGAATGGTACATATATTTCTCTTATTCACGTGTTGTTTCAATAAATTCCTTGAAGCTCTAGGCAAAACCCTGTGTGTGTAGTTACAGTTTCAAACAATGGACTGTAGATGATAGTCAATAAAGTATAGAATTATGGTCAAAGGAAAATAAGAAAAGTTCATGAAGTTGATGAGGATTGTGAAAAAAGGATATTTATAGTATGCTAATCCTAAAGACACTGGAGATATTTCAGACTCTTTTGTTATTGAATGGATTGATGTAGAGTGGAGAAACTCAGGAAAGGATAAATCTGCCATGTACTCTATTTTATACTTGTGTCAATCAAGGCATGAAGGTGAGTTGATGTGGTTTCTTGAATAAACACTATTATTTTTGTTTGGGATGAGTCTACATATAGGAATACCTTTTATGGAATGTTAAGTTATGTGGTTTGAATGCAAATAAATAACAAATCTATAGTTGTACTATCAACTTGATGGTAAACCCTTGTTGTACTGGGATAAACCTTGTCATTAAATAGTCATGTATTAAGTAGTGTTGAAAATTATGAGTGAGCATTGGATTATTGAATATTGAATATTTGAAGGAGGAAAGATCTTGACAAGAATCCATTTGAAGTTTGGAACATATTAAAAACAAACAGACCCCTGTTCGCACAAGTTCATACCTTGTTTGCACAATCCAAGACAAAAATGAGTGTATCGGTATAAAAAGTGGCATGGATATTGATTTTATTATGTCCTATCATGATTTTAAACGAGAATAAGGTCATGAGAGTGACCATTATGAAGTGTTTGTAACCATAGAATGTATACATATCCATAAAACCCTTGCATAATCAACTAAAGGTAAATAATCCTTTATGTTTTATTGTCTTTAAGCATTAATAGGATCGAATAAAGTCTCTATATTATTTTCATATGTGGATATTATCAAATCATACTTGGGAAAGGTCTTGGTCTAGTTGGAAAGGATCTAAAACAAAATAAAAGGAATTTTAGGGTTTAGAAACCTAAAACCCAATATCTTGAGTTCTAACTATAGGAATTTTTTGAAACTTTATAATCTTGATTTATTGAAAAAAATCAAAGGATTCAAATGGTTTTAGTTTTTTATAGTACTATATGGTATGGATTTTAGGTCTAAGAAAGATCCTAGAGGGCTAATAAGCCTAATTTTTAAGGTGCTTATGAAGTACTATCTACAGAGGGAGTTGAACCTTAGAACTTTAGGGAAGGTTTCAAGAAGATAGAAGGTATCAAAATATGGAATTATATCCTCAAGGGAACTTATATATTGTTTAAATAAAAGGAAAAGGTGAAAAAAGGCTACAAGGAAATGGTGGCTCTAAAGAGGTTGAAGAGTGAGAATGAAGGATGAAGAGTGAATGAGAGGTTAAGAGGGATGATCAAGTCAAGTATGTTGTAGCCAGGGGAACTCATCTAAGGTGGTATACTGAGTCCATGATACCAATGTTAATATTTGGTGTGTTAATCCAAGAGAAGTTTGACTAGTATGAGGATAGTGAGTGAGGAAAGTGAAAATAAATGGATCTATGAATAGAATGAGCAGAGTGGATGAATGAATCACTTATGCAGGTTATAATAACATTGATAAATGTTCCCAAAATGTGTTTAGTGTGAAAGTTAATGAAAATGAGTCTAATGAGTCTATTGAGAAATTAGTGAACTATTGGAGAAGCTTGGAGTTTTTGAACAAACCAAAGTAGTGTGAATGAAATCAAGCAAGTATAGAGCTAGGAGATAATAATTTTGAGACTTTTACCAAGTACCTCTGCATAATTTAAGGCATTTAATTATGAATTAATATTGTCATTGAGTTTATAGGGATCCTTTTAATACCCAAGCCTAATATGAAAGGTTAAAAATAGCTTACAATCATAAAACTTCATGACTTTGCTTGTACCTTGTCTTGAGATAGACAATCATGTTGAAAAAGAGAGGTAAGACCCTTTTGTATCCAAAAAATGAATTATATTGCTTACTGTAGGTCTAGTATGTTCTATACAGGTCAATGAAAGATGTTTAAGGTCTTGAGATATAATACAAATAGCAAGAATTGATTTAAAATTCATTGTATACTGTCTCAGTCTTTTAGGTTGTTATTTTTGTGCACAATCGAGTTTAGAATCAGGGATTCAAGCATATTTGTGACCTTGGAAAGATTAAATCCAATTTATTTGAGTGTGCTTTGATTATATAGTTCCGATTCATCCACTTTGAATGATAAAACCCATTTTATATGCATGAAAACCTTCATGAGTCCTCCTCAGCTTGTGTATAGACTTTACATAGGGTGTGTTGACCAAATATAATTTTTTTAAGGTAGAGAAGGAGTTGGGATATAAAGTTTTATATGAAACTGGGGAATGGTGACCTAAAAGTGAATCAAAATGTTTTCAGTGGATTTCACATATGTGGAATCTAGGAGATGCAAAACTTAGAATTAGAGGATTGAAGACCTAAAGACAAAGGTCAGGGTTTCATTATTGTAAACCTTTATCTTTGCCATTACACCCACTCAAGAATGAAACACAATGGGTAGTTGTAAAAATGAACATTAAGCCCAAACATAAACTATAAATGAGATTATGATTTCTAAGACTTGAAACTACACAACAAATATGAAACATTATAATATTTGTCATGAATTATGATATGTTCATCAAGCAAGATTGGTAATAGTTGGTTCAATCACCCCCTTGGTTAACTTTGCACATTTTAAATAGAAGTTATCGATATGAAATTTTCACAGTCTTTTGTTAGTGTAAGATCCCATTGGGTTTGGTAAATTAATTATAAACATTAACAAGGAGCTAGATAAGTTTAGCTTCCATGGTTCAAAACTAGTGATTTTATTCAGGGGAAGTCTTCAGAGATGTTGAAGAATAACTCTTATTAGTAATATTCTTTGTTTATATAATATTTCTATATTCAATTCCTGTTTAAAATAATGGCTAGATTTACAAAAGTTAGAAGAAGAGATAATCTTAGGTTTTACCTAAGATGTATCATGTTAATGTTCAATATTATTGCAATCATCTTATTTAAACTATTAACTTATTTGAAGTCTTTGGTTTCTTAATTATGTGGATATTTCCTAGAATTGGAGCTAGATGTGCATGTCTTACATATCGTCCTACACCTCTATTCTCACTATTTGTAAACTTTGTCGTTGCTTCTTTCAAAGTCTATTATTCCATATAAATATTTTTTTAACACTGTTACATGTAAAATATTTAAAACATCAACTTGTTTTAACCAGGAGATGAACTATAATGATCCATGAAAAAATTAACATTAAAATAGTGTTGTCATGTGTTATGATAACTTTTTCCATGCATTCCACTTATGATTACTTAAGTTCCTCAGACTACCTATGATATGCATTCCTATTTCATACCTATGAGTACACTATCTAGACACATTTGTATGTCTTTGTATCTTCCGAAATCCCATGTAAAACAACCAATTCTTTGCTCTCATTTATATTTGATGTGGATTTTGGAGATTTATTGGACTCCACAACATCACTTAACATAAATCTAAATTCATGTGACATGGAAGATCTATCACTTAAAGAATACAAAATTATAACTATAAAGGGAATTGTGAATTCCTTTGGTAGCAATTTGACCATCAAACAAACATAGGATTTCATTATGCCACATGTTATGAATGGTATTAGTGTATGGTTATTTATGTGTTATATTTATAATTCTACATTTTTTTTGACTGAGAGGTAACTAAGGTCACCTTATGACTATGGTCTTCCACATGTCACAGAAAAGTATGCATAATGATAACTTATTATCATTAATTAGTTGATTTTTTCATGTCTCACATTGCATGATGGTTAGTTGTCCCTTTTGAAGGTTTGGTTTCTATAATGTTCAATATAAATCACAAAGCCTAACACATTGTACATAGTTAGTTTTATTTATAACTGTCACCTACAGTCAATTGAAATTAGGTCTTGAATAGTCGTGGTGGTAAGACATGAAAATTTCAAGGTGAAAACAAGATCCTCAAAGTGGAAACAATGAGTTTGAGATATCTAAAATGGTTTAGGATTGGTTGTGACAACTAATTATTCAATATACATAGTTTTATATTTGATTTTCACCTACAGGCACCTCTAGTAGAGGTTTAAGAGAGATGAAGTGAAGATGGTTAAACTCATTTGAAACCTTCATTGAGGTCTAGGAGAATTGAGAAGGTCATTGTGACAATGGTAGAGTCATGAGATGGCAGACAGACCCAAGGCCATGTCCATAAGTTTGGAAATTTACATTTGGGGATAACTTATCTTAATTTCTACGAATTAGGGTGTTGTCCATGTTTAATGCCATTTTATGATGAGAAATTAGAGGTCTATGCTAGTCTAAACATTTTCATATTATAATCCAAGCCTAAGGTCAATGTTTTAAACATGAAAAGTTAGTTGTTTGATCAAGAGGGAATGTTTTTGAGTGGTTTCTAACTCAAGTAGGTTTTAACTTAATAGATTTAGTAAACACTATATGGAAATGACTATAAGCAACTTAACTTATGATGGTGAATGGATACATGGTTTATTTGTATGAGAAGAGCTCACATAAGAGTGAAAGAGAGATAATGCCTCAAAGGAAATCAAAGGAGTTAAAACATAGTTTTAATACATAGAACATCACATATAGGAGTCTTTGAATTATCCTAAATGGTCATCTATAGTCTAACTGTATACTGTAGTAGGTAGTTTGGATGTTGGCATATCCCTAAGTCATGATATGAAAATGATCAACTATGAAATGATCTAGGATGATTTTAGGAAGGACATAAGGCATGAATTTAAACTTATAAACATACACCTTCATCTACAGGAACCTCATCTTCCTAAAGTGAATGCACCTACATCCTGCTATAGTAGACATACTAGATTAGGTTGGTGAGATGTGAGATAAAGAAGTTAGCAGAGATATATGATTAATGGATCATGATAATACCACTCTCAAAATGGTATTAAAAACTCCATATGTTCTTATAATAAGTAAAATAGAGAAAAGATAAGTCCTCACTTGTCACATAGTCTGAAGTTCTAAACCCTGCATAGTCATCAATTCTATAAGTTTGTCTTGAAGAAATATGATGTTAAGGACTATAAAGGAGTGACCCAACCCTAAAATTTGGTATATAAGGTCATCAATTCTTGTTATAACACTATATGGGCTCATTTTATCCTTTCAAATAGGGGTTATTCCCTCTATTTTTTCTTAGATAAAGGGAACTCCCAGTCTAGATGTGACTACAGGCTTGATGAGAAGATGATAACATGATAACATGAAGAGTGTTAAAACATTGAGGAAAGATGTGGAATGTTGATTTGAGCATGAAAAAAGGTGTATAACACTCTATAAGAAAAATTAACACTAATAAGATGTTTTTAGGTCATGGAACATAATTAGGCCTATTAGGCCTAGAACTAGACCCAAGCCCTACAAGGGTCTAGATCCATTCACATGATCATGGAAACATTAAAAATATGTGAATACATTAAGGGGAGAGAATAAGAATATTTAGAGCCATTAGTTTGTATAGGAAAAACATAGGGTGATCAATTTGATTGCTTAGTTTTATTGAGTTCTAATGAAGTTTGAGGTGTTGGAGCAAGGAGGAGCTAGAGAAGAGAAGAATGAAAGTGGAATGATTGAGGAGGCATGGTTTAGAGGTGAAGTTAATTATCTAAAGAATGAAAATAATTTAAGAGGCAGGTGGATGACCAATTGAAGTCCTAGTTATGAGGTTAGAACATGGAATAATGAATGAGGCCTTGAGGCTAAGGGAGATATATGAGGATTACCAAGTTTGGTAGAAGAGTGGAGATTGAAGATATGAAGGTGATGGTTGAGAGAATGGTTTAGATGATGGTTGTGTATGCCAAGGAGTGAGAGAGAGAGTGCATGGATGGTAAAAGGGTGATCTACTACAAGATAATGAAATAAGTATATGCATACAAGAGGCTTAAGTACATATTAACTTGTTGTATTTGAAATAATGTTCATATGGGCACCTAATTACAAGTGTGATAATGTGCATAATGTGATGTACTATTTTTATCTTTAAATATCATTCAAAAAATCCTTTAAGAGATAGTACATTTATGCAAATGCAATATGTTACCACATGTGGGAAGTCTAAGAGAACTATTCACCTTAAAAAAAGATATTCATTTTTCGTTGGTTTCAAATATAATTACATCAGAAGATATAACAATAATATATTAGCACTGATTGTACATGCTTTTATTATTATTTTGTTGTCACTAAAAGCTACAAAGGGATACAATCAGGGTACATTATCTCTATTATTTTCACCCCTATCATGCTTCATTTCCCTATTAAGATCATCATCCTAGACTTGTCATTTTTTAATGTTACAAGGTGGGTTTGGAAAAAGTGTGGTCTCCTACGATATGCTCTGATGTTTGCATCTATCCATATTTTTTATAAAGTCTCTTTATCTACAAGTGGAAGTTTCATGCCCATCCTGCACTTTTTTGAATGAATGAGCCATTGGGTGTTGTGCATTTGATATTTTCCTACTCTACACCTTATTGTAAACATGTGCCATATGGTTTTTGAAAAAATGACATATTTTCTACACTTCTATCTACTACACAACATCTCTCAAATATCTCTCATGCTCTACATATCAGGGCATCAACATAATCAAATCTAGAAATATAAATGATCTATTCATAAAATTAAAATCATCCTATTATAAATGCCAAAAAATGCAAAAAACATGACTGTGAGTAGTTACTATACTTACATTATCAGCCTCCTTCAGTTGGGTTTTAGTGTCATCTAATAGATTTGCTGCAATGACTTTTATGCATGGATGTATTCTTACATATCCATCGCCAATACACCATGCATTTAGGTGTGTAAATCACCAACATCCATGCCTTCTCCCTCATTTTTCATTTAAACTCCATTGTTTATGACCTGGGCAATGAAAACATATTACAAAAATGAGATTCACCTCGAAGTTGTCAATGAATATAGTATGGGGGGAAGCAAAACTTACATGGTACTCAACATCGATGTTGATGATCTCGTAAACACCATACACTATGGTTGCATCATCTACAACTACCTGACTTATCATCTTTCTCATCTAGTCCACCTTGACCATATGCTTGTAAGTGTATCTTTGGATTGAAAATGAGTAATTGCACATCGACATAGAAGGAATTACATTGAAGATGAAATAATAAAACATCTCATCTTTTGTACTTTGCACCCATGCCATACGAAGGTCACTATTATCAAAGGTAACATGACAATCTAGGATCTACAAAGCACATATCCATGAAATATTTTCAAGTCTCTCTACATTAAAGTTCCTATACAAGCTAGTGTCCTTACATAGCTATAACTAATAATAATATATGTAAACTAATGTTGTTAGTTGGTAAACCAACCAATCAAACCTATGATGTGTATAATTACTTATTGTGCTTAGTAAAATACATTTTATATTTGTATTGGTGTCTTTCCTAGCATACAAAAGTGTCTAATATCATTGTAACCACATTCCAACCCTATCTTCCTAGTGTTTTTCTTAGTATTTGATAAAAGTGGGTTGAGAGGAGTGATATATCTATAAAAAAAAATTAGACTCCCTTGTATCCATGTTTTCATTGGCATAACTATGCATTATGAACCCCAACTCAATAAACATTACACATCTTACATCATCTTTCACCTTTGCTATGAAATTCTTTAACCACATGCAATAAACATGCCAAATGCATAATTAGATCTCATATTCAAATTTCTACCTGCATAACCTAATAGTTTTGCATAAGTTAATGGAATAAGGTGGGGATAGTGTCCATGAACATCCAAATATGAACATCATGATGCATGTAGGAATAATGATGATGTGATTGATAGATTTTATCTCTACACTGACATCATTGACTATGAAGGCATTGATTATCCATTCAATGTATTTCAAATGCACTCTTTGAAGAATAATTTGCATCTATTATCTTATGTAAATAGTATAGAACCAAGAAATAATGACCCATGTACTGGGCACACCTTCGTGTTTGGAATCAAATGCCAAAAGTGTGTATAATTAGAATTGTACAAGAAAAAAATAAAAAACATAAGAACAACTACTATTATTACAAACATCAAAACAACTAATATTATCAACTAATCTTACAAGCATTTGGATAATACCTTTATTGCATTTATCCCAAACATTGCATCCATCACCAATAAGCTATGCTTCCCAAATCTCAACAACCATTCTAGTTATTGTGGGAGTTAGATTCTCAAGATGAAGGGGATTTCTCCATCCTCATCAATCTCTCCCCTATTTTATACCTAATATAAAAACCACTTATTCAGATTCTTCAGCACCAACTCTTGAATAATTTTCACATCATCAGCATTGTACATGTATTTTTCCTCCTTGATAAATCATTATTTGGTTTATATGTTATCCTTAATCAATAAATCATCCCACTGTGTTTCACCATTAAACAATACAAGTTTCTCATGCATCATCTCTTGATATTTAAGTTGGATAGCATCAATATAAATTCCCAATAATAATAGCCTATGAACCCATTCATTAAGTTGGGGGCTGATGTAAAGAACAAAAAAACATTTCTTACCCTTGAATTATTCATATTGTTGGTTGTGGCAATAGTTGTGTTCAATGTCTATGTGTTTTCCATTAGGTCTATATACCATGCATCATGTGTTGAAATTAAAATGACAACCATACCTTATATGCCTTTGACCCGAATGGCTACATTTTCTGTAATTTGGCATTAAAGCCTTTTTTTGGCATGACATCAATTTGGCAAAAGTCATTAGGGCCATATGAACACTAGTAGCTGCATGATTGTGGTGAACAAATAAATAGTCATGCAAAGTAAAAAAAAGTGTACATGAATGGAACATAATAGTATTTGAATAGACACCAGCTTGTAATCTATAGTTTGAGGTGACTTACATGACATATTCAAAGGTGGCGATGATCCTACTATCCTTTCTAGTAAAATTTGATTTTCTCTTATGATTTGAAACACAAAAATTTATAGGGAAAAAATCCCTTCTTGATTCTCCTTTGATGAAGTCATCAACCCTATCCTGCTCAACCTAGGAAGCCCACAAGTCTTCCTTATTGACGTCAAGAAAATTGTCCTACTTGATATAGCTACAATCAAAAGGGCCCTTGCTTGGCTTCTTTAGTTCAAGGCACATTATTTCTTCCCACATTTTTTCCATCTATTCCAACCTACAAGGAGAACATTTCATTGAAAAAATTAGAAATAAAATTTTGGTATTGAGTGAACGTAACTTTCCATGTATTATAGTGGGATTTTTTAATCGATTGAATGTTATTTGGCATATACTACAATGTACAAATGACAATGATTGAATAATGCATACAATATCATATTTATTTGGTCCAAACAACATTAAGATACGTACACTTCATAAAAATGGGTAGTCAGACTCACATGCATTGAAAAACATGAGAATACCCTTTTTGGCTACATTTCTTGTACCTCTCATTCAAATAAATTGTTTTGCATGCACCATTACATTCGATCCATACTAGGCCATTCAAGCTATAAATCTATTTTAAAATGTGTCATATATAAAAACATTAAGAACTTCATGAGACACCATATAAACAATCAAAATAAAGTTTGTATAAAGATATGTATAAAGTTTTTTGTTTATCGATAAAAGTGCAATAGATATACAAAAAAACTTTTCATGACTTCCTTTGAACATTACATCAAGTAGGGGAAGAGAATGGAGAATAGTATGGTAGATATAAATGTGAAAATTAGACAATGAGTAAATGAGAATTAGTACATGTCAACATAGACAACTATGTCAACCAATGGAAAATTGATCAAACTATCAAAAAAATTATCCACAAGAATGCCCTCTAAATCAAGCATTAAAAATACATCCATAGGGATTTCTCATATTTCATTTTATTTCTGCCCTAACGATACTTGTTGAAGACGTTTGTTTGTGCAACAAATGTCAATATCTGGAAACAACCCATACATGAAAGTTGCATCATCATGTTGCTTAGTGAGAATAACTATAGGCACATCCATATCCCCTATAATATCATGATAAAAATATTCAAAATTGATGTCCACATACACACCTATATGATTGTGCAAATACAAACATAAACCTAACATGTCTATTAAAGCAATGTAAGAGGCACAATGTAAAGACAATTCATCAAACAAAAAAGTGCCATATTGTCATATAATTTCATTTTTAGAAGAAAATAACATGCCTTTGATATAAATTTGTCTTCCTATCCATTCAGTCGTAACCAATAAATGCATGTGCTAGTCAAACATACCACAAATAAAAGCCATGAATTGTACATAGAAATTAAAATATGAGAATCAAAACCACTTAATAAAAATATGATATACAATATGAAAAAAAAGGTTATAATAATGTACAAAAACTCATTGAAATAAATATAAAACCCCCTATAAAACATGTCAGAATAAAATCAGGAAACTGTAGAGATGGATAAAATAGTGTATGCACAAGGCAGTTGCATTTATAGATGATCTTAAGTGGCATGCACTAACTACATGCATGTGGGTGGGGTGTAGGAATATGATTTTGATACAATTCCCATAGATTTAGGAAAGGGTTACAAAAAAATAAATTGCTAGGAAGCCCATAGAATCAGGATAGGGTTTAAAAAAAGTGAAGTTGCTATGAAGCCCATAAAATCAGTATAGGGTTAAAAAAAATTGATACGAAGCCCATTTGATATTATGGTTATCCATCAACTAATCATTTGATGTATTTAATTATAGGCATGGGCATAATGGTATTTATAGACATCATGTGAAAGGAAATGCTAGTAGGTGACACAATAAAACTTTATACGACATGTGTGCATTATAAATTATATGAGCCCATATGTGATGCAATTTATCCCTTTCAATTGTAATGGTGCATTACCTTGTCACCTAAAGTAAGGTCAGAGCATAACCCATATTGAGTTATGAGAGATTTAGTGTAGCAAAATAGGTTGCCAAATATTTTTAAATAATTTCCTCATAGACCACCACTACCATACTTCTCACCTACCAGACCACAATTTTTGGCCCTTAAATTTAGGGAGGCCCATGAGATGACAAAACATAGTTATCAAACTAAATGAAAGTTTATTCTTCATTACATGTTTAAAATTATACAAAAATATCTCATCTCTGTCATGCATAGTATAGTAAATATGTTTAGGGTTCTAGATGATGAGTCAACATTGCACTTACAGAAGTTGATTGACACTAACTATAGTAAACACCATTATCTAAGATTCTACAGATGGGATCAACTGAATGGTAGATAACTTTATTAAAGTAGCCATATACCATTATACAATATTAATTATTTAAAACTAATCTGAGTAGTGTCCATCACGATCATCAACATTTCTATCATCCTCAGATTCTTTTGATGGTGTTGTAAAATGACTTTTTCACCACATTGCTTCTTGGTATGTAAGCTCATCCAATACATATTCAAGATCTAATTCAGGATTTGAATCTAGATAATTTTGGAACTATATAAAATTATAATGAAGACCATCCCATGTTGAAATTCAAAATCTAATCATAAGGTGATATATATGAAAGAATCTTTCTGGCAAGAATGTTGCATAACTAGTTCTATCAAGGTATTTATCAAACTAACTTTTCATCATGGGATTCAAAGATATTCCATGTTATGGAATAATTAATTATAATAAGAGATTATAATTAAAAAAAATATCCAACATTTCCATTTGTTGACAAGACCAATTTCCTTTTAATAGCTCTGAAGTGAAATCATTATTAGTATTCCTCCAAATCCTAGCAACGTGATTTACATGAGTAGCCCAAGTAGGTGGTAGCCAACAGAAAATTTCATTCAATTTAAATGAAACCTGATCAAAGTATTTTCTTGTTACATCTTTGAGTTGGATTAGGGAATTACATAAGTGATTGGAATTCAAAGTGGAGAGGGGTTCCAAAAGTAGTGGCACACTGCAAACAAACACATAAACTATAAAAAACAAATTATATGTAGAATCCACTGCATCTTACACAACATATTCTTCAATAAAGTTATTATTGATCATGTAGTCAGTTTTTTATAGATTTTGAAAATATTCAATCATTATCACTATATAAAATTAACTTTAAAAATGTACTTTTAAGAATGTAGTTGTGAAATATGATCTTTTTTTTATAAAGGTAGAGTAAGACCACCATACAGACTGCATAGGCAAGAGGTTCTTCGATGTAGAAACAACTTTGACATAAAAAACATACTCTAAAGTGGTGTCATACAAATATACCTAGCCAATATGACAAATATCATATTAAAATTCAACATTAGTACTTTACAAGTATTTTATGGGCCTCCATACTGAGATGTATCTATGACATGCCTCTCATTTCCTTCAAAAATCTTGGTTAAGGTAGGATATATTTATTTTATAATTATACCCTAAAATAAAAAATATATGTGTAAATTGTAAACTAGTTAAAAGGATGATCTGGACAACACTTCAGGGAATGATTCGGATGACACTTCAGGCGACAATTCAGGCAATGGTCCTACCCCAATTGGTGGTAGAACTTTTGGGAGTCATAACTTTTACACCATAGCTCTGTTTGACTCCCCATTTGAACCATTGGAAAGACAATAATGGGGGGAACACTGTGAGATGAAACCAAGATTTTATAAATGGGTTTTGACTCCAAAAAACCAAATGGAAGTGCCACAAATTTTAATTTTAGTAGTGCAGTCTAAAAATAGTAAGTTTTTAAAAATAGTAATTTCTCGAATTCTGTATTATTGTAATTCATGGAAGTCAAACCGTTTTATCTCCTTCAAGATTGGTGAACTTCCACATCCTTCTCCTAGTTTCAAAAATAGGTATAAATAGATATGTAGCCTAAAAAATAAAACAAACATCTCTTCCCAGAGATAGGCATATGTTGTATTTGCAATTTTGAGCAATAAAACATCTCTTCTCAGAGATAACATTATTATTTGTGTGTTATTGAAATATTATTCAACCAAGAGTTTTGATTTTTGGATCAAAGGAACTATCATTTTGGTATCATCCAAGCTTGCAATCCATCTCATGTCTAGATTACCAAATGTTTTTAAGTTTATACAATGTAGTGAAGCTATAAGGATACCAATATTGTTTTTAGACCTGAGGACATTTAAAATTATATAAATTGTGGAAGGGTGGAAGAAAACCTTCATCAAAACAAATATGTACATCATTAGAGGTATTTTTATGATTTTAGTGGATGCCTCTATAAAATTAAAGACTTGACCATGTATATGCACATCAAGTGTGTACTTTAACATAAGGTTTAAGTGGGAAAGAAAGGATATTTTTTGTTTTGAATATTAGATAATTTTAATCACATTTAATTTTTATACCTTTTCCTCAACTTTCTTATTGAAACATTGACGATTGACCTCTCAAATATTTCCTTGAAAAGTCTTGATCATCTATTTCTAAAAAACTGCACTTCATAAATTATTTAAATTAAAATGCGATTCACCATGGATTATTGCAAAATTTATGGATAAATATTTTAATAAGGTAATGAGAATTCAAATAAAATTTTAATATATTAATTAAATAAAAATATTTTTTGGATCCAATTTTACTAAAATATCATACTCTCCTCTTCATTATAGGTTTACACTGGAAATATTGAGAATATTACATATATAAAATTTGAGTATCAAGTTGTGCATGTTAGTAAAGGTATGGATAACAAGTAACAAGGTAATGTTGCTTAATATCAAATAATTTTCACATAAGTATTATTTTACTATGATCATCACCTTCTTCACCAAATGGAGATAATTAAAGACTTGGCCATGTATATGCACATCACGTTTGTACTTTAACATAAGGCTTAAGTGGGAAAGAAAGGATATTTTTTGTTTTGAATATTAGAGAGTTTTAATCTCATTTAATTTTTATAACTTTTCCTCAACTTTCTTACTGAAACATTGATGATTGACCTCTCAAATATTTCCTTGAAAAGTCTTGATCATCTATTTCTAAAAAACTGCACTTCATAAATTCTTTAAATTAAAATGTGATTCACCATGGGTTATTGCAAAATTTATGGATAAATATTTTAATAAGGTAATGAGAATTAAAATAAAATTTTAATATATTAATTAAATAAAAATATCTGTTGGATCCAATTCTACTAGAATATCATACTCTCCCCTTCATTCTAGGCTTACAATGGAAATATTGTGAATATTACATATACAAATTTGGAGTATCAAGTTGTGCATGTTAGTAAAGGTATGGATAACAAGTAAAAAGGTAATGTTGCTTAATATCAAATAATTTTTCATGTAATGATTATTTTACTATGATCATCTCCTTCATCAAATGGTGATTTTTGGAGACATGACTGTAATAACAAGGAATGAAAACATAACTCATGACTATAAAATTGGGTTTTGTATGATAAATTCTGATTAGTACAGTGATAGAAAAAATAGTTCAAGTGAAAATTATATGCAATAATAAATGCATCATGTCTATAAATCAATCATGGCTTAGAGAAGGTAGAGCATACCTACACTTCCAATTAGGATTACATTTGTTAAGCAGGAGCATAACCAATATGGGGATTTACTAGACCCGATTAGTGAATCACTTGTCATAATACAACATGCTATGAAGGGTTCCAAAGCTTACAACCTAACACAATCACACAACAACCCTAAAAGAATCCTAGGTTTAATGTTCACTTTATTCTAATAAACAAGAAAGTAAATCTAATATAGTACTCATCAAATATTGTGTCACAACATGAGGGGTTAGTAAAGAAATCAAAATATGTATAAGAAAATATAAATTAATATGAGTAAAACCTTAATACATGGAATATGAAGAGTAATATTATTCGAGCCAAAACTTATGCTACATCTATCTACTAAAGAGAGGACAACAAAGTTAAAATATACCTACCTAAATGTGAACCCATCAAGACTCAATCTCTCCCTTGGCCAAAGAGGCTTCACAAGAGGTTATTATGGATTTTAAGGATAGCTAAAAAAGGCCAAAGCATCCAAGACTTATCCACAAGACTAGATTATCCAAGTAGAAACCCTAAGCTAAGACTCCTCAAGTAGAATGGTGGAAGAGCATATTGTAAAGAAGTGTGAGTGAATAATAAATCTTTATTGCATATTAAAATAATGATGAAATGATTTTGTAATTATATGTGGATCTCACCCTAAATCCTTCTAAATATGCTAGTTGTATGAGGTTGACCTAGTCAACCCTGTATATTTTTGAGAGATAAATCACTAGGTCCCAAGCTAGGTTGACCTAAGGGATAACAAAACTCCAAGTTAATAATATCCTTAAATATTATAACATATACTCAGTCGACCCTATGTAGTAATCAGAGGTTGAAAATTATATAGGTGACCTAGTTGACCTAGTACAGTCAAATGGTGAAAGGGGATCGATGTGAGGAAAAGAGGGATGGAAAGAGGAAAACCACTGGAGGAGTGTGAAAGGGAGGAATAGTATCTTAGGGAATGGTTTTAAGATATTTTTGGATTGGTAATAATGTGTTAATAAGGGACAAAAATCCTGTGAAGCACCAAAGGTCTGCCCACCCCTTTCTCAGTGCACCCTTTAAGGCCTGCACTTAGAGAGATTGAGTCTTAATGGGTTATTACAAGATGTAAATCATCATTATTTGATAAAAGTTAAAAATATTACATGTATACATATGCCCCACTTAAATCTCATAATGTGTCACTAAGGTTCAATAGGGGATGGTGCTTCAAGAAAGAAAATAGTAACACACAATGTTGTTACTAAAAAAAGTTGCAGTATTTGAAAGCAAAAATAACTAAAAGTAAATGATTGAAAATTAAATCACTAAAAATTAAATGTGATGTTTACCTTGAGTTACCTTTATCATGGGATGGTTTTTTTTGTCTTTTTATTTTTGATTATGTAGGGGCATAGAGACTACTTTTGACAAACCCAAGAATATAAAACTAAATAGCAAAAATAAATAAATTCAAAAAAATCTAAGATAGTAGGTGCTATGATGATGGGACATACTTGAAAAATTTGGCAAGATAGATTGATAAGTGCTATGTTAGAATAAATGACCAAGTCAAAAATAAGATTAAATCGGGTAACTAAAAATCCAAGGCTACTAAAGACCGAAAAACTCAAACAAGTAAATCTCAAGTAAGAAAGGCAAACTCACCAAGTCAAATCAAGGATACTCTATCAAAAAATAAAGTAATAAAATAAATAAATGGTTAAAATAAGAAACAAAATGGTAAAACAACATTGAGGAGTGAGCAATAACAATCCTTATCTCACTCAACAATGGAAAAAGGTGCATAAAAAGAAAGAACAACATTGTCGAGTGAGAAGTGACAAGCCAACCTCACTCAATAATGAAAAAATGTATGAAATCATGTGTCCATAATAATAAGATATTACAACAAATGATAAATGGTAAAAATAAAGTAAGACAAGTGTATAAATGTAAATCATGATGTAAAGAAATAGGCAATCCATAGTTTCTCAAACATGTTTCACTCTAAGGATAGATAAAACTAAAACAAAGTAGTGATAGCATGTTATTAAGAGATGAAGAAGAAGGAATTAAATAAGAAGGTAAAACATATTTGGAATCACAATTTTTATGTTAATGGGGAAAAGGAAATGGGTGGAGGGGAAAATGAAGGAAAAACTAATGTAGAGGAACTTTTTATTGAAGTCAAGACACTCAAATTATGTTTGTCAAAATAAGAGGATTGTCAACCTTAAGGACTATAAAGAAATCCTCTTAGCCACACAAGTCTTAGGTAAATAAATTAAGTATATAGATCATCCCATGAAGTCTATATGCATGAAAAGTAAAATAGACCTACCTTCCCACAATGTGCTCCCCATTTCTTAAGACTCCTTACAGAGCTTTTGGTCTAATGATTGGGTACTTACATGAAAAATTAGGTAGAACCATATAAATTTTTGAATTCCCTTATTCCAATCTATTGGCCCACTACATTCCAAAAGACCTTGGCTTTATGTGAGGCCAACTGTGTAGTTTGAGCCTTGATTGAAGATATGAGATGTGCTTATAATCACATCTTTTGGTGTGATATTGAATTTTGAGATTCGTATGTTGCCTTTTGAATATCATTGAATTTTGTTTAAAATTATTTGGATTTTAACTTTCTTGATGGATTTTTATATTTCTCCTCTATATAGATTTGGAAAACCAAACATGAGTGCTAAAGATAATTTTCATTTAAATACTTGGGACAAGGTTGCTAAGAGAGATAAATTCAAAGAGCATAGGGTCTAAGAGTCTTGTAAATCTAGGTAAAATAAAAGTGATATCTTGAATTCGAACTTGTTTTATCTAATGCAGAGTGAAAGAAAGGGGAAATCAAGAGAAATGACACATGAAATAATTTAAATTTTTTTGAATCACAAAAAATGTGACAAAGGGTGAAAAATAGATATAATGATAGTAAAGTGTGATTCCTTATCATTAAAATGAGGGAAATAGAAGAAAACATGCTAACATAAGTTGTTTTCACAAATATAATCTATAAAAAGAAGCAAAAATTAGAATTTGAGAACAAAGATCATAAAAATAAACATAAAAAGATGGTATTTTTATGAAGAGGGCTGGGTCCTATCAGTAGTCTTACACTACAACTTCATAAAAGAGAAACCCGTGAGGGTGCCAAAAATAAAGTGAAATATAAAGTGAAGTAAGAAAAAGATGGTAGTTTTATGAGGAATGTCAGGTCTTATATGTATTCTTACAAAGCAACTCACAAAATAAAAACCCAAGGGGTATCAAAAAGAGAAAATTCAAGAAGATAAAGAAGACTATGGTACATCAAGAAACTAAAAGACCAAAAGGGAAGACTAAAGGTTTGTGAAAGGAACTTGTTATAAAGTGAAAGACCCCTGTAAGTAACCTAAAAAAAGTGTTAGATATATGTAGATATAAATATAAAAAGAAGGAAATGTTTAGGCAAAGTACTTTTTGATAACTTATGCATTGTTGGGCTCTTTGAAAACATGGCCTTTATTGGTTTGAAGATGATAGGTGATTGAACTAAGAATATCTTTGACTAAATATGGGCCCCACCATTTTTGGGCGTATTTACCTTATTTATCATGGGTGTATTATAATTTAAGAATAATACCACCAACATTAAATGTGAGGACTTTAACACGTTTGTTATGTTGTCTGACAATGCGAGCCTTGTATTGGTGGATATGTTGTAAGGTGGAAAGGTGACGTTCATCAAATAGATCAAGGCCATAAAGATGATATTCATGTAATTCTTTATTGAGAATAAAACCATGAAGAGATATACAAAAAGAGGGAACCTCAACTTCTAAAGGAAGAACTAACTCAAAACTATAGACTAATGAGAATGGAGTTGCCCCAATGGTAGTATGAATGCTAGTATGATAAGCCCAAAGTATAGGGTAAATATGAATATGTCAATCCATGTAGGTTTCATGGATTGTATTTTGGATAATTTTGTTGAAAATTTTATTAGTGGCCTCAACTTAGCCATTGCATTGTGGATGATAAGGAATGGAATTTTTTTGATTGATCTTGAATTTATTACAGAGTTGTTTAACATGTTTGTTTTTGAAATTACCACCATTGTCTAAAATGATGGTATGGGGAACACTAAAGTGGTAAATGATTTGATTAGGAATAAATTTGGAAATGGTAAGACCGATGATGTTAACAAGAGGCATGGCTTACAACCATTTGCTAGTGGTGATTATAAAGACATGCCCATCTTGGGAGTGAGGTAGTTTGATAATGAGATCCAATCCCCATATGGAAAATGGTCAAGGAGATTCGATATTTTGAAGTTTTACTAGAGGTGAATGGATTATATCATCATAAAGCTATCAAATATTACACTCTTTAGCATATTCAATTGTAAATTTTTCAAGAGTAGGTCGAAAGTAACCCATATGTAGGCATTTACATGTTGTAGCATGTCCGCTATAGTGACCACCACAAATGCCCCCATGTGCTTATTCAAAAAGAGGAGGGACCTCATCTTGTATAACAAAATGGAGCAAGGTACCTTAAATATTGAGATAATAAAGGATGTTGTGTCAAAATACATACTTAAAAGATTATTTATGAATACATGTCTTTTCATGATAGTTTAAATTAGGAGGATAAGTTTGATGTTCCAAGAATCGAATGATGTCTTGGTACCATATGCTTTATTGAATGGTAATAACATCAATATGATAGATAAGTAAATCCTATGGTTGAGTAGAATATGGATATTTTCTTATTTGTATTGTTGGGTGAATATTTTGTCGTCAACTAACTGATGACAAAATGGGTATATCAACCACAACATAGGGAGATTTACGTCACAAAAAGTGTGGGTTTACCACATCTAAATGAGATAAATCTCTCCTCTCATCAAGGGGAGGTTCCCTATGAATATTTATATGCTATATGTATATATAAGTAAGAAGAAAATAATACTCAGGGTAGTATGACAGCATCCATCTCTCTTTTTTTAGAGATGATGTCCAAAGAACAAGAGAGAGAAATCTTAGTTGTTGGCTAAGAACATACCTCTTTTTTTAGGAATGGTATCCATCATAGAGCAGAAAGTCTCCTAAAGGTAGTAACAAAGTCCACAAGGAAACCCACATAAGCACAAAGTCTTTCGTTGCCTCCACTGATTCAGAGCACACATAACCGTCGAGTGAAACAAAGCACAAAGTCTTCACCTAAAACTATAAATGATAAAAGGATCACCAAGATAAAAGTAGCTCAAAGTCTTTTTCTTATCTTTAAAAATGTCCTCAGATAATATCAACACACACACTTTGCTTATTAAATCAAACAGATGAAATATTATCAAGAAAAGAACATAAGAACTATTTCCTAAGTAACACAAATTACTCCAACAAAAAGTTTGGAATAAACCTATTTCTCATTCATTCAATAAAATATGATTTACAAGTTGAGCACAAAGTCTCAAAAAGTGTCTCAATTTTAGCAGAGTTTTTGCTCTCAATTATCCAGAAAGCTATTTACAAAAGAGGTTCCCTCTATATATAGGGAGAAACCTTCAAAATTGGAAAAAGATTAAAATATTGAAAACCTAGTCAAAGATGAGTCAGCATTGACTTTGGGACATTTTCTAGATTTTTACATGTAATTACACATAATAAATGTACATGTGCAAATGTCCCAAATGAGTTACAAAGTGCATTTTGAATAAAGCATGGAAGAATAGGTTCAATCTTTATTGCCAGTCTTCTTCATTTCATGGCTGGGATTGCTTGATTTGGTTCTATCTATGAACTCATCCATATCCACGTGCCCAATCTCTATATCTTTAATGTCATCAACATTAGAAGCAACTGAGGTGATTGTAAAAACACCTTGATACTTGTATTTCATTGTCTTTGACTTCTTCAGAGAAACTTCAGTGATCTGGAAGAACTTTTGTTGTGAAAAAACGTCGATGAAGAGGGATCTTTTAGAGAAACTATAGTAAGAATCATGATTGTGCAATCAGGGAAAAAATTAGCAATCTGGGAAAACTACACATTTGATGATCATGATTAGGAAAATGCACTTGAAAGGGATGAGGCGTGAGCATGTCAGAAAGCAAAAGGGAAGCAGACTCAGAAAATAGGAAAATGAAAATTTTCCAAAGATAGAAAAAATGAGGGAAAGGTATGCATGGGTGGCAAAAATTGCCACCCTTGCATAGAGAATTAAAAAGAGAGAAAAAAATATGCAATGGCAGCAAAATTTTCCGCTTTTGCATATTTGATAAAAAATATGCAATGGCGGCAAAATTTGTCGCTTTTGCATATTTGCTGAAAAATATGCAATGGTGGCAAAATTTGCCGCTTTTGCATATTTGCTGAAAAATATGTAGTGGTGGCAAAATTTGCCACTTTTGCATATTTTTTGAACAATATGTAGTGGCAAAAAAATTTGCCGCTTTTACATATTTGCTAAAAAATATGCAGTGGTGGCAAAATTTGCCACTTTTGCATATTTGCTGAAAAACAACACTAACTCTTTGAAATTTATCAAAATTTGGACATTCTGATCACATTAAAATCACAATGAATTTCACGTTTGCTAGGAAGTCATAACTAAGAAAGGTCACAAAATTTTTAAAGATGTCAGTTGACAAAACTTGAGATTAAGAGCAACTTGCCTCGAAAGATGAACTTAGAGAGAAAAATATGAAAATGACAAGTTTCGTAGGGGTTGTTTCAAAAATGAGCGTAGCTGATTTTGGGAACAACATGTATAAGAAAAATAGGATCAAAAAGGACTTGGTGTGGATGAAAGAGAGATGTTGAAGAGGTAAGATAATCAACAATGGAATTTTGATCCTAGGAATAGGCTCAATAGTGAAAGAGATGAAATCCTTAGCAAGAGTGGTCATAATTTGATGATATGTAAAGAGATTATCACTTTTACATTGATAATCACCACTGACTTGGTGGAAAATAAGTTGAGAATTACCTAAAGCATGAAGGTATTGAATGTCTAAATCAAGAATAGCTCTCATTCTTAAGATAAGAGCTTCATACTCAACCATATTGTTGGTGACATCAAAGGTGAAGCAGAAATATAAAGTAATGATCTTGTTAAGAGGATTTGTGAGAGTTTAACCTACCCTGGCTCCTTGAAGGCATTTAACACCATCAAAATGAAGGGTCCTAGTATCTTCATGCAAATTGATGTTAATTTCAAGAATCTCCTTGATAACTAATTTTGGTTTAGTAGTACTGGAGGGAGTAGTAGATTCATCAAGATTATTGGCTTCAATATCAGTGGTAAATCTATGAAAATAATGTTTGAGAGAAATAGCTTGATTAAGACCTTCAATGTAAAGGATATTGTCATCTAGAAGATTATCTTGAAGAGAAGAAGTAGCTGGTATGGGAGATATAATGAGTTAATCAGCTATGATTTACCTTTTGACAACTTTTTTAGTGATGATGTAGAGATCAAATTCTATAAGGAAGACCATCCATTTACCAATTCTATTTCTAGGAAGAAATGCTTTGGAGAATAAATGATGAAGGGGGTAAGAATGAAAAATAACATAAGTAGTTTGGTAAAGCATGTAGTGATGAATATTTTCAACTGTAAAATAGATGGCAAGGCAATCATCCTCAATTTTGGTATAATGTGTTTCATAATTGATGAAGCCTCAGCTAATTTAGTAGATAACATATTCTCTTCTCATGTCATCTTGTTGGGAAAGCATTGCCCTAACTAAAATAAGTGTGGAAGAAGTATATAGAATCAAAGGTTTATCATTGGAAGGAGGACAAAGTGTAAGTGGATGAAGCAATGAGTTTTTCATATTATCAAAGGCTTTTTGACATGGATTCATCCATTCTAAAGTAGTACCTTTCTTGAGAAGTGAATTGATGGAGTGAATTTGATATGCCATTTTGGGGATGAATCATATAATTACCCCAAGTTTTCCTAAATATGTATGAATTTCATGAATAGAATGAGGAATGGGCATGTTGATGATAACACTAATTTTGGTAGGGTCATCATCAATGCCATAGAGAGAGACCAAGAAACTTAACAATTTTTCAGATGTGACTCTAAAGACATGTTTGTAAGGATTAAGTCTAACTTTATATTTAAGAAGATGGTCAAAGATGATAGTAAGATTATAAAGATGATTCTTATGATTTTTGTATTTAGCAATGAGATCATCCACATAAGTTTCAACAATTTTGTGAATGAGATCATGAAATATGTGAGTCATTTCTCATTGGTAAGTGGATTTGGCATTCTTAAGACTGAAGGACATTTTGACATAGTAATAGGTGCCCCATTCTATTGTGAAATTTGTCCTATGTTGGTTCTTAGGAGTGATATGAATTTGATTATATCCCAAGAATCCATCCATAAGAGATAACATTTCATAACTAGCTATGGAATCAATAATGGCATCTATTGAAGGTAAAGGGAAGTTATCCTTGGGACAAGCAAGATTAAGATTATGAAAATCAATACAAATGTGAATGACCTTAGTTACCTTCTTCAAAATAGGAACAATGTTGGAGACCCATTCAAAATAATCCATTGGTTTGATAAATTTAGCATGAAGTAATTTGATGATTTCCTTATGACATAAAATGGAAACTTTATGTGGAAATTTTCTTTGTTTTTGATGCACAGGCTTGGCATTAGGATATGTAATGATGTTATGCACCATAATATTAGGGTCAATGCTAGGCATGTCCTTATAGGACCAAGTGAAAGCCTCATGATATTTGTCAAAGATTAAGCTAAAAGTATCATGTTGAGTAGGTGAGAGTTCACAAGAGACAGTAATTGGTCAAGGATAAGATGGAGTACCATATTTGATGTAAGTGATTTCTTCACTAAGCATGGCATTGCCATCTTAAAAGTGTTATGGTGCATTAGGTAAGGCAAAAATTATATTTGTGTTAGAATCAATGCTAGCAATGAAGTTGTTAAAGTAAGGAGTTTTAGTTTTGAAATTCCCAAGTTTATGATGTTGCTGAGAAATTTGAGGTTCTTTGGCATAAAGTTACTCAAGGATAGCTTTGTCACTAAGAAAGGTAAGAAGATAACCATAATACTTGAAATCTACTTCAAGATCTAGAATTTTATTGCCATGGAAATCATACTTAGAATGTATATGACAAACATCAATTGCCTTGGCATCTAGTGTGATTTCAGAAGTAGAAGAAGTAGATGGATCAGAAGGGGTTGGAATATTAGTGAGTTCAATTATGGGAGAAGGATCGGATGTAATTATTGGATCGATAGGTGGTAAAGGAGATGTATAATTTTTTTGAGGTTTGGAAGGTATAATTTTCTCTACCACCCAAGGAGTATCAATAAGAGGAGAATTGGTAGGAGGCACATGACCATCAGGATCTAAGGTATGATCCACATAAATGGTATGAATATCTTGATTAAAATCATGAATTTGGGCCAAGTTTTTTTGATAATGCTGGACATCCAAGTCTCTGGATTGAGCTTGAGCCATTATATAGTTATCATCATATGTTGGAGAAATGATACATGCTTGAGAATCAGGGGGAGTTTTGGAGGGTGAAATCCTAATATTACTAAATGTATAAGGAGACATGATGAGAGGATCTTGAAATAAATTCTAAAATCATTTCAAGTGAAGGCATATTCAGGTAAATAAGGCTCTTGAGCATTGTATGGAGGGGGAAAATTTGATAATGTCATCAATAAGAGGAACAATACGATCCCTAGGTATTAGATAAAGAGGAAGCCATTGAAAAATGTAGGGAGGTAAATTGGTAGTATTTCAAGTATGTTTCAAATCATTGGGTTCATCTTCATCAAAATCTACAAGTGTATATTGTAAATCAAGGTTCATGTTGATGAACTTGAGTAAAGGAGCACTATTAATCTTAAGAATCGTAGGAATTCGATGTTGTGATTTACGATTAAGAAGTTGAATACTCCATGGGTTGGGATTGGATTCATGCTGATGCCATTTTCCATTATGTAAGAATTTAATACGTTGGCTACCAAAAGAAGCAATGGCCCTCATTTGATGAGTCCATGGATGACCAAGGAGTATGTTGTAAGATAAGGGTAAGTTAAGGACCATAAGCTTGGTTCGAACAGTCTTAGGTCCAATGGTTAATGGAAGCCAAATGCAACCAAGTGAATTTTGATTAGTCTTATCAAAACCACTACAAGTAAGATGGGTTTGCTTGAGATGATCCTTGTTATAACCAAGTTGTTGGATGAGCCATAAAAATGTTACATTAATACCAGAACCTTCATCACCTAGAACTTTTCAGATAAGAGTGGTATTAATATCTACTTTGATGAAAAGTGGTGGATTATCAACATGAAAGATAATTTCATCATTGATTATGTCCTCTTCAAGGAATTCAATAGAGGGCTTAGAAGGACACATAGTTTCAATGGTATTTACATTGGTAGGTTGAGATTCAATAGAAGGTGGTTCTTTATTTAAGGAGAATGAATCATCAATTTCTTGGATATGTTGTATAATGAATTTATGATGATAGGGATAAGTATAAACAAACTCCATGAGTGGAATATTACAAGGCATAGAGTTGAGTTCTTCAAGAAGGTTCCAATGTGACTTAGAAAAACTAGCATGAGGTTTATGAAGTAAATTAGATTTTGAAGGAATAGGTATGGTTGGAGGACCAGAAGAAGGAGATGGTTCCTCTTGGGCTTCCAAAACAACATTAGTATTGGTAGTATATTTAATAAATTATTCCTCCAAAGATGGATTTTTAGGCTTAGTAATGGGATCTTTATGAGCTGATTTATGATGGTAATTAACCTTACCAATGTTGACATATTGAGAATTGTTAAAACATTGGTTATAATTGACATCAATGACATAAACATCCTTAGAATTTGGTTGATTATTTGAAGAATGTTTTTCGTTATTTGAGGTACAATATTTGGAAGCTTGTCATTTTAGAGAAGCAATAGTGTATTCTTGATGATGAAGATTGGCTATAACTTCATGATTGAATGAATCACCAAGAATATAGGAGACAAAAAATTTACTGAGCCCTCTACAAGATTTGTGAGAATGCCTAATGTTAGCATGGAACCAACAAAATATATTTGGGTCATACCATTTAGGAGGAGCATTGGGATAGATGAAAGGTTTTGAAGGTGGTAAAAATTGTTTCATTTGTTGAACTAAAAGAGGTGTATGAGAAGGTAAAGGAATATTGGTTTTGGAAACTCCTAGTTTAGTTTATGGGGTATTACTAGTGATAACATTAGATGTTTGGAAAGATCCTTTAAGAAGTTTAAGATTAGGTTTGAATTGCTTCATAAGAAAGTCTTAACGTTTAGCTTGATCAAGAGATTCATTAAGTGTTTTGGGAGCAAAAGTTCAAACCTTATATTGAATAATGGGAGCCAAAGTGGTGATAAAGAGTTTGAATAAGTTATCATCAGTCATGTTATGGTCATATTTATGAGCTAAATATTTCCATATTTTGATAAAGTCATGATCTAATTCAGTGGGAGATTTTTTTATCATTGATGAAGTGGCTAAGACAATTTTTGGGAAGATCATTGTGTTGGAACTCTTTAACCAAAGGATTAACCAAATCTTAAAGTTTCCAAATAGAATATTGGGGTAGTTGGTTATACCATTCTAATACATCACCAGTGAACATTTTCACTAAGATTTTAATTGTGGAAAAGGTATTAGTTTGGATCCACTCTTTGAAAAGGATTCCAAAGGCTTTGAGAAATGAGGCAGGGTCTTTAGTCCCATCATACTTGATAGTTGGAGATATGTTACCAATATCAATGGATACAATGAAGGAAAATAAAGACTCATTTTGAATGGTTTGAAGCATATTTTTATTCATTATGCATTGAGGAATAAAATTACCTGAGGCATCCCAAAGAGGTGGAGGAATGTAATTAGGATTAGCTTAAGGATGGATAGTTGGAGGTTGATTAGTCATATTGATTAAATATTATGAAGTTGCATCATTTGGTTGGTGTTATAATTTTGCATTATGTTCATTTATTAGATAACTTGGTCTAAAAATTGATTTATATCAAGAAGTGGGTTGGTGTTGGTTGGATCACTCCCCAAATTGGTGTTAGGGGGAGGATTACTAGAAGAAGGATTATTAGTGGCATTGTTAAGTAAACTTGTGTCAATTACCCCCACATTAGTTTGAAGATTTTGAATATGATAAGTTTATTGGTAAGGAAAGGATTAGATCCATCAAATTCATCTTGAGGTGTTATTTGCACCATAATATAGTTCATGGATGAAGGAGAAGAGGTGCCCCAAGAGTGATGGTGTTGTTGGGAGGAAAAGAGAGGGATAAATGAACATCCCATATAGTATCTAAATGGATTCAAGAAATCCAAGAAAATTCTGATAGAAGACTTCATTATGACTGAAAAGATATGAATAAAATGCAAAGAAAAAGAAATAGAGAACAAGATTGGCAAATAGGGAAGGTAAAAAGCAATACAGGGTTGACTAGGTCAATCTAGTACAATGAACAAAAGCTAGAAAAAGGTACAAGGTTGACTAGGTTGACCTAGTATAGCAGGTAGGAAAAATTAAGAAGATTATAACAGATTGTGAGCTGAAACAAGATACTTTTTCAAGTAATTTGAAAATAAATAACTGAAGAGAAACAAACAATTAATTGGATAAACGTTGGCCAATCCAATTCAGGCACACAATAGAAAACATTACACCAACACTGGCTAATTCAAGTTTTTATAATATAAAATACAATTGAGTAAAGATCAATCAATCAACTTGGAAAGTAAATAGCTAACTAATTGGTCAACTTGAATGTTTAATAGATTATTAAGATATGATTTTAAATGTGATGAGAAGTTGGCTATAAGAAAGGAACTAGAAGGCAATCTAAGGATGGTTTCAGGTAGTTTGGGCTAAAAGGGATCTATAGTGGTAATGACATAGGCTTGGTATTGGGGCTTACCCCCTCATTTCACACACTATAGTGATAAGGGTGTTAGGTGCTTAGCTAGAATATACTATAAACCACGCATTATACTTGACCAAAATATCAAGTCAACTTCCCCCTTGGTGATGAAATCCAAGTAGGTTGGCCTTGGGTAGATAAATGTTAAAATAATTTTTTATATTTTGTGATTTGGGAATGTGTTCATAAAATATAAAATAGTGAAACTAAATGATTAATTAAAAACCACCTAATTAAGCTATGTGATCTATTCTAAGCATGCAAGTAATAAGAAGTGAAAGTGTGAGCTAATTACTAGCATATAAGGTTAATTACAACTTTGAAATAAGGTATAATATTGATATAGTCAATAGTGTATGAAAATTAATAAGGAAGCAAGGCTTGAAAATAGACAAGGTTGGCAAAATCGACCTTGTTATCTAGACATCAAACAAAACATAAAACTCAGTTAGTAAGGTTGATCTAGTTGATTGTGCAGGGGCAGTTTTAAATACTAAAAACTGTAAAAAGAAAGACTATAAATAAAGATACAAAGAGGCATAAAGGAACCTTAGTGGATCAGAGATATAGAGAATGAAGATTGTTGTTCAAAAACCTTGATATATCCTTGCAAATTCTTCTAATTGGGTTGACTGGGTCAATAAAACATTGCATAAACCTACTGTTGAGTACTTAAAAATGTACAATGTTAACTGGATTGATCTAGTAGTCTAGACTAGATGTATGAAAAGCTAAAAACCTATACTAGATCGACAGGGTCGATCCAATAGCCTATACCTAAAATATTATTCATAAAAATTAGAGTTGGGTTGATAGAGTCGATCCAATATGATGAATATATGATAAAAATAATGATGAAAAAGAATGAAATAAAGTGAAAAAATATTGTAAGGGTTAGTTCACATCAGGTTCACCAAAATGTATGTAATCATAAATGCATCATGTCTATAAATCAATCCTGGCTTGGAGAAGATAGAGCATGCCTACAGTTCTGATTGGGAGTACATTTGTTAAGTAGGATCATGACCAAAATAGAGATCTACTAAACCTAATTATGGGATCACTTGTCACAATACACCATTCTAGGAAGGTTTCCAAAGTCTAAAGTCTAGCATAATCATGCAATAACCCTAAAAGAGTCCTAATTTTAATATTCACTCTATTCTAATAAACAAGAAAGTAAATCTAATCTAGTGCTCATAAAAGCTTATGGCACAACATGAGGGGTTAATAAAGCAATCAAAACATGTATAAGAGAATCTAAACTAATCTAAGTATGAGTAATACCCTAATACATGGAATATGAAGAGTAATATTATTCAAGACAATACTTATGGTACTTATATCTACTAAAGAGAGGAGAACAAAGTTAGGATATACTTACCTGAATGTGAACCTGTCGAGACTCAATCTCTCCCTTAGACAAATAAACTTTGAAAGAGGTTTTTATGGTTTGTAATGATAACAAAAAAAGGCCAAATCAACCAATACTTATCCACAAGACTAGATTCTCCAAGTAGAAACCCTAAGCTAAGACTCTTCAAGTAGAATGGTGGAAGAGCAGATTGTAAAGAAGCATAAGTGAATAATAAATCTTGATTTCATATTGAAATAATGATGAAATGATCTTGTATTTATAGGTAGATCTCACCTTAAATCCTTCCAAATATGTCAGTTGTACATGGTCAACCCAGTCGACCCTATATGTTTTTGGGAGATAAATCACTAGGTCTCAAGCTAGGTTAGACAAAGGGCTAACAAAAATCCAAGTGAAAAATATCCTTGAATAGTACAAGTTCAACCTAGTTAACCCTATATAGTAATCATAGGCTAAAAAATATATAGTGTCAACCCAGTAAAACTAGTATAGTCAACTGGTGAAAGGGGATCAAGGTGAGAAAAAGAGGGATGGAAAGAGAAAAAAGATTAGAGGAGTGTGCAAGGGAGGAGTAATAGTTTAGAGAATGGTTTTAATAGCTGGTTGGATTGGTAATAATTTGGTAATAAGGGAAAACAATCCTTCAAATCACCAAAGGTCTACCCACTCCTTTCTTGGTACACCCTTTAAGGTATACACTCAGAGAGATTGAGTCTTCATGGGTTCCTACAAGATGTAATGTGTCAATATTTGATAAAATTTAAAAATATTATGTGTATACAAAAAGTTTGTCCAATGATGATGTCTACAAAAAAATGTTGAAGATGAATACATCTGTGAGTCCCTAATGTCATAGTTTACATCCATCTTCTCCAATACTCCACTACCTTTGCTAGTATCCTCCAAGCATATGCCAAAATGGGAGCTTTGGAACAGGGTATGGAGTTCCATTAAAAAATAATAGAAAGCATATTTCTAATAGATGTTGTACTTATAAATGCCTTGATAAACATGTATGCAAAATGTGGAAGCATACTGAAGGCACATGAAATATTTGAAAAAAAGAATCATTAAGACATAGTTTCATGGAATACAATAACATGGTATGCGTAAGATGGGCTTGTTGAAAAGGATTTGGAGACCTTTAAAAAAATGCAATTGGTAGGTGTAAAGATAGACTCCACAACCTTTTCTAGAATATTCCCAGCCTATGCCAAAATGGGAGATTTAAAAGAGGGTATGGATATCCTTAAAAGAATAATAAAAAGTGGTTTTTTTATTAAATGTGGTTATCACGAGTGATCTGATAGACATATATGCAAAATGTGGAAGTTTACACAAGACACATGATCTATTTGACAAATGTGGGAGCTTTGCAATAGGGTGTGGAGTTCCATGAAATAATAATAAAAATTGGATTTCTAATATATGATGTACTTGTAAATGCCATGATAGACATGTATGCAAAATGTGGAAAAATATTGAAGGCACATGAATTATTTGACAAAATGAATCAATAAGACATAGTTTCATGGAATACAATGATTGAAAGGTATGCAAAAGATGGGTTTGTTGAAAAGTATTTAGAGATTTTAAACAAATGAAATTGGCAGGTGTAAATTCAAACTCTACAACCTTTGCCAACATATTCCAATCCTGTGCCAAAATGAGAGCTTTAAAAGAGGATATGGATATCCATAAAATCATAATAAAAAGTGGTTTTTTATTAGATGTGGTTGTCACAAGTGCCCTGATAGACATGTATGAAAACTTTGGAAGTTTACACAAGACACATGATCTAGTTTACAAAATGTGGGAGCTTTGAAATAGGGTATGGAGTTTCATGAAAGAATAATCAAAAGTAGATTTGTAATAGATGATGTACTTGTAAATGCCCTAATAGACATGTATGCAAAATGTGAAAGCATAATGAATGCACATGAAATGTTTGACAAAATGAATCAACAAGACACAATTTCATGGAATATAATGATAGTAGGGTATCCACAAGATGTGCTTATTGAAAAGGCTTTGGAGATATTTAAACAAATGCAATTGGTAGGTGTAAATCTAGAGTCCACAACCTTTTCTAGGATTTTCCCAACATGTGCCAAAATGGGAGATTCAAGAGAGGGTATGTATATCCATCAAAGCATAATAGAAAGTGGTTTTTTATTATATGTGGTTATCATAAGTACCCTGATAGACATGTATGCAAAATGTGGAAGTTTACACAAGACATGAGATCTATTTGACAAAATGTGTGAGATTTGGAACAGGGTATGGAGTTCTATGAAATAATAATAAAAAGTGAATTTATAAAAAATTATGTACTTTTGAATGCCCTCATAGACATGTATGTAAAATGTGGAAGCATATTGAAGTCACATGAACTATTTGACAAAATGAGTCGAGAGGACATAGTTTCATGGAATACAATGATAACAAGGTATGTACAAGATGGGCTTGTTGAAAAGGCTTTGGATACCTTTAAATAAATTAAATTGGTAGGTGTCAATTTAGAATCCACAACCTTTTCCATCATATTCCTAGCCTATGACAAAATAGTAGATTTAAAAGAGGGTATGGATTAAAAAGTATGAGCATCTAGTGCTACTTCCTCTATATCACTCTCAGCATCCTAAGATTATGATGGAGAGGAGATGAGGATAATCATTTTCACCTCTTCTTGAGAACCCTATCCATTGTGACTTAAACATATTGTGGGTTTTGGTGTGTTGACTACCTGTACTTGTTACATTCCCATCACAGGCTCTCCAATGGTGTGCACAGGAACATGTGAGTCTTCTATCCTAGATTGTTGAGGGATGTGTGGAGTTTGCCTATGATAGAATAGTTATGATAGGGGGGCTAGATTTTATGGCTCTAGACTATGATGGGCTCATAATGGATCTCCCTGGCTTGAATGTTTTCCAAATGCACTATAATTTGGCCTCTTCAATCATTGTATCGATAATGATAGAAGTATGACAAGGAGCTAACTCAATCTCAAGATTTTAGGGGACTTAATTTTGCACTTGGATGGTATGCACTACTTTATAGAAGAAATATTATTTTTATTCCTCCTCATAAAGGTATCCATCTATATCAGCCATCATCATCCTATTATTGTTTATCAGTTCCCATATGCAACAAGTCATAGATCCAAATAATTTTTGGTATGCTCAGGTCATCCAACTAAGTGAATTGACTATGAGTCTTTTACCTTTGAGGAGATGAAGATCTTCTAACCCCAATCACCTTGTAGTTCCCTGAATCTTAGATTAGTGTAGCTACTATTGAAGGTTACGTAGTTCTAGTTGTATGATCTAGAATAAATGGGGTTACTATCTACAATGGGGTTGCTCTCATCACCATAATTACCTTTTGTTTGGCCACCTTAGGCTACACCATATACATGTTGATAAAATAAGGGAGGGGTAGACCTGGTATCTTGGGCAATTCATGAATCCTAATGGTAATGCCCTTTGGTAGCTTTGTGATGATCACATGTTGGCCCAAATACTGCATGACATCGGGTGGTATATGCAGATTGGTTGTAATTACCTCTAACAACTCATTCCACCAATTGGTGAACTTGTATTGATTCCTAAATGAGGTGCTCTCTTGGGTCTATGTGAGATTCTATAATTGCACATCTGACTATTAGTCGATTGTAGGATGACCTTCACCCTCAAGTGATTTCCACTATGTAAAAACTAATAATAGTACCAAAAATTAGTATTGAAATGCTTGCTTTGCAGTCACCAAGACTTTATCAATGTTCAAAGTAAGTTTTCTAACCAAGAATTTAGGCTACTTAAATTCCTTGTTACGATGGATCATTCGATGGGAAATATCAATGACCCCTTTTGTAGCTTATTTGGCATCTTTAGTTGTTTGTTAGAAGTGGTAGTAAATGCATTCAAATAGAATATGCTCCAACACATCTTCAAAGTCCTCTAGTGGAATACATCATGAGCTATGAGAGTAATTTTCTTGGATCTCTAAAAGGATGTGTGGCATTCAAGAATTGTAGTGAGCTATTGATCTCCCCCTCATAGGCAGTCTTGTCACCCTTACCATTGTAGTGGTATTGATGTGGATGGTTATCTTAAGAAATATAAATCTTACGCTCATTATATCAACCCAAAAATACCTCCATGACATCACGAAATTACTCAAAAGTATGAAATCGAATCAATCATTCAACATCTCTATTATGGAGCATGTGTGGATGTGCTAATGTTACTAATTGTGCCCCTTTAACTACATTTGGCACAAAATTTTGCATCTCTACATTGAAAACAAACCTATAGCCATCTAGGTCTATGAAGCATGTTTGTTTTAATGCCATGTCGATGCCCATGTCCTATTTCTATGATTTTGTGAATCCTTTGATGAATTGGGATCAATCAAATCTAGTCATTGTGTGTCTTTTTCTTTGATTCTAAAACAATTTCTTGGGAAATAAGAAGTATAGACTCATCAGAGAGTAGCAATCGCCTTGATATTTTGTAGCACTTTAGTACAATTAGCAGTGGTTATGTAATTAGCCTCCCTAGTGCTATATTTACATCTTCTCTTACTACCTTCAACATTTTGCTATCTTGATTAGTTGTGTTATCACTCAATTATTCACATGCAAGATTTGAATGAAGTGGAGCCTTTCTTGCTGATGTGACATTTAATTATGGCAGTAGTTGATGCTTTTTGACCTATCACTTTAACTGGGCTTCAATCGTACATTACTTATTATATTTTTGAAATGGACCTGTCACTTTTCCAAAATATTTGTCAACCTACCCCACATCCCTTATCATTAATTATAATGGATTGATTGTTAAACTTCACTATTTTTTCAAGATTCAGACATACATGTCTTTACTAGACTTAACTGATGTCTATGTGTTGTACTCATTTGGTGACCTTCCTCAATTTATCCATAGTAATGGAACCTTCAAATTTTTCATGGATACCTCTTATCCCTTACCTATATATACACATATTTACCCACACATGCCAAAATAAACACATAAAATCCCAACTATACTAAAATAAACACTTGCAAACATGACTACCATCTACTTGTTGTGATATAACACCTTTATTCCATGTTGTTCTAAATTAATGGTGATAAGAATTCAACCTACAACCATTTACTTGCCTGAGTATGACATTTCCTTGAAAATATTCAAAGACCACTATTCTAGGTTGTAAAATTTCATGGATGATGTAGGGGATCTTCCATCTGATGTTAAGATCTCTAGGGAAAGCTCTGAACCTGTTATCATATAAAAGTACAAGTTTATTTACCTAGAATTCCTTTGTTCATAGATTTTTATCATGTCATGCCTTCTACATATGCATGTTTATCTCTTAGTCCCATACTGATTTGCATCTCACTTCATCCATGAAATTCAAATCCAATAACTTGTTAGTCATTGACTCTTGATCACCCATTCAAAGCACATTGGCACCTCACAGACTAGGAAGCACGTATTCTATAGGCATCATGACTTACAACCCATTTAACATATGTAATGGTGTAAACCCTATTGCACATTTATAATGTGTGTGATAATCCCATAGGACTACTAAAAGCCTATCCTCCTAGTAATATCACTTCACATCGTATATTTTAGTGAGCATCTTACCGATCACCTTGTTCATAGCTTTAACTTATCCTTTCACCTATAGATGATAAGAAATGATTTTATGATATGATATCATAAACTTATCCATGAGGATCATGATAGTCTTATTCATAAAATGAGTTCCTCTATCACTTACCAATTTAAGAGGGCAACTGAATCTAGCTATGACATTCTCATACAAGAACTTGGTTGTTTCCTTCACACCATAACTTAGAGTCGCAAAAAACTCTACCCATTTGGTAAAGTAGTTTGTCTTAGTGATTATGTACATTGCCTTGCTACATTTTATTGGGGGATTGATTGGTCCAATAAAGTCAATCCCCCATTACTCAAAAGGTTATTACACTAATATGGGATGTAAAGGCATCTCATTCTGCTAGTGTGGCTTCCTTATCCTTTGGCATACATCACACTACTGTGTGACTCTCTACATATCCTAAAATAGATAGGGCCACCAAATTCTACTTTGTAATATTTTCCTCACAGTTGCATCTCCTACAAAGTGACCTCCTACAACTCCTCAATGAGCTTCATACATGATCTATGCATGCTCATGCTCTAGTTGTCATCAACATAACACATCATATTTGCCTAAGTAATACAAAAAACCATTAATGATACTATATGAAAGAGATCTGGTGATTAACTATTTTGGTATAGTGTTATGGGAATGTCCCATGTTCAAGAAACTATGCAATCTCTTGTATTTTATTTAGAATCATAATCACCCTAAATAATTGTGCATCTGGTGACTCATCTTGGAATTCCTCAAGTTTCTTGCCATTAGTTAGCCATCTGAGATGGTCTAGACTGACATTCTCCCAACCTAGTTTGACGTTAATCTAGAATTGAAATTCTTGGAAAAACATCAGCCATCATGATATTCATCCTCCCAACAATGACTTGTTCACTAGGTATCATAGAGCTTGATGATCAGTTAAAATTTGAATGGTGTGGCCAACAATCTAGAAATTAGGGATGGTGAGGGTCAATAAGGGAGTGATTAGGGATGATGAGGGATGAGGAGGAAGTGATGAGGGATGATGAGGGATGGGGAGAAAGTGATTAGGAATGAGGGAGGGATGATGAGTAAATGAAATTAACACAAAGTGGTTGTCTGATGTGTGCAGGGCATCAATATCACCTATGTTTCCCCAGTCACACCAATTTGGCTTAAATTCAAGGTGAGTGGGTTTTAAAATTTAATTTTGACAAACCTAAGACTCCTATAAATTCCAACAAGTAATATAAAAGGCACAAGAACCTAAAAAATGATTATATGTTTACCCAAAATGGACACAAATTACAAAATTATGCCATAAAATCCTTAGGTTCAATACTAAAACCGTGAAAATGTCAGAGTATTGACCAAATTAGATTTTGAAAAATGATCTCCCACATATTAAAGTGTGAAATTGTGATAACAATTCTATAAGATGTAGAGTGAACCTAATTTATTATATTTATTAAATAAATTTAAATTATAAGGTGAATCTATATTGTAATAATATAAATGTCACCTTATACTTAACATTTATTTTAGTAAACCAATGGGCCCCCTTCTAATGCATCTCCTTTTTGCATTCTAACATCTTCAATTCTTTCATTGGACCATAATGTGTACATTCTATAGTGCTACATGCTTTAATTATTTGATATTTTAAACACTTGCACTTTTATCATTTCAAATTTTCATTGGCAGAAAAGTGTACACACTATAACATGTACACATTGTAATGTGTATGTGTTCTAGGATCATTGTTTATCTAGCCTAGAAATCATAATGCGTACATGTTATTACTATAATGCATACATGTTATGCTAAAATGTCTATGTAATTGTCCATCAATTTAGTGTACATACCCATTGTTAAATATATAGTCCAAAAAAATGCATATATCATCCTCCTAGAAAAAACCAAGAACAAAAGGAATAAATAGAATCCCATGTAAAATAAAACAATGAGAGGAGAGATAAAAGTTTTAAATCAAAGACACTTGGTTTTTTCTTTAAATTTTTAGATAAACAATAATTTGGACGTAACTACCCTATTAATTTATAAATTTGAGTTTCATCTATCATTAGGATAGATCAACACTATGAAAAATGTGTACTAGGTATATTTGATGGCTTGCTAAATATATACCTCTATATTCGTCGAATATGGCCTTTTCACTATTTCACATTTTGAATTTTTTAGGAAAGTGCACTATAAAATTTTGAGAAATCTTGTGCAAATTCTTCAAAATTATTTTGGGTAGAATTTTTGATTTTATCTTTTATTTGTCTTGTTGACCTGATTTTCCACAAATGCTTAATAAAATATAAATAATAACAAGAAAAGGATTAGTTTTCTAGGGAAATCTTCAAGTAGTTGCAGATACATATTCTACACACTAGATTCCAGCTAATGTAATTATTATGCAGTTTGAATGGAATTTGGGATAAATGTGTTTTGTCTTATCCCTAAGTGAGATGAAATTAAATGCAAATCTTCCTATATTTATTTTATTATAATATTCAACTAATCTTTTGAAAATAATTATTAATATCATAAATACAATTTTTTAGTGTGATTGATTGAATTCCTCTTGAATATTTTGTGATACTTCTCATTAAAATGCCTTTAATGATAATTCCTTGAATAAAATAGTTTGAACCTTGTCCCTGCTTAGTGCGAGTGCACAAATATTCTATTAATATTCAAAAAACAAGTACATAAGGGTGCCTTTACTCCGTTAACCCTTTTTCATAGCAAACATTGATTTATATAGTTTTTACCAATGACCGATAAAAACAACTAACCTATAACCAACTATTTACGGGAAAACAACCCATAAGGTAGTTCTAATTAATAAATATAAAACATGAAAATTACCTAAAATTAAACTAACTTTATTTTATGGGGGTGTCTTTACTAAAAGATGCATGCCCCAATTAACAATAATATTAATTAACCTACCAAAAATCTAACCTAATGTTAAGACTTTGGAACAAGTCCTAACAAACCCCCCTATGATCCAAAGTTAGGTCTTTGGACACATACCGAGCATTTTTTTAATTTTTTTAAATTTGATTCTGTCAAGGGGTTTTGTGAAGATATCAACTATCTGATTGGCAGTTGGGCAACATATTGGATCAAGAACTTGCTTTGCCACCAGCATTCATAATTAATGGTATTTGACATCCATATGTTTTGTTTTTGCATGAAACACCGGATTCTTAGACATCTTGATTGCACTTTGATTATCAATGTATAACTGTGTAGGAGCAAACTGAGAAACCTAAAGATATTCAAGAATATGATGAAGGCAAATAATTTCTCTAGAAGCATCCCATGCTGCAATATACTCTGATTCTACTGATGAATTTGCCACCATATCCTGCTTCTTACAATGCCAAGCAATGACAGCTAAACCCATATGCATCGTGTATCCTATGGTTGACACTCTGTCATCCACACATCTTCCAAAATCTACATCACAATATCCAACAAGTTTGAAGTTCTTGTTGTGGCAGTATTCAAGGCCATATGTTTTTGTTCCCTGAAGGTAACAAAGTACTCATTTTGATGCATGCCAATGAATTTATCTAGGCTCATGCATAAACCTAGATAAAATTTCAACTAAAAATGAAATATCAGGCCCAGTAGTCAGTAAGTATATCAAACCTCCCACCCATTGTCTGTATGTGGTGCCATCAAAAAAGGCACTGCTATCATCCTTACACAATTTCAAATTACTTTCCATAGGAGTGAGGGTAGGTTTGAAATCACTCATGCCAAACCTCTCTAATAACTCAAAAATATACTTAGTTTGTGAAGTGAAAATACTATGCTCTTTTTGAGTTACCTCTATGCCTAGAAAGTAGTGAAGAAGTCCAAGATCTGTCATCTCAAACCTAGCTTTTAATTCCTTCTTCACAGACTTGTTATGGTTTTCATCATTACCTATGATAAATAAGTCATCGACATAGAGAACAAGTATCACCATTTTCTTACCATGCACTCAAAAATAGAGAGTATCATCAGATTCACTACGATGAAAACCAATGTATTTTAAGTATGAATCGATTTTCTCATACCAAGCCCTGGGTGCTTGTTTGAGCCCATACAAAGCTTTCATCAATTTACACACTTTGTCTTCAGCACCCACTTGTTCAAAACCTTGAGGTTGTTTCATATATACTTCTTCCTATAAATCACCATTTAAAAAAGAATTTTTAACATCCAATTGATGTACTTTCTAACCATTTTTTGCTGCTAAGGCAAGTACCATACGAATAGTGTGCCATTTGGCAGTTGGTGCTAATTTTTCCTCATAGTCAATACCTTCTTGTTGCGCATATATTTTTGCAATAAGTCATGTTTTATGTTTATCAATGGAGCCATCTGATTTATACTTAGTCCTATAAACCCATTTACATTCGATGGGTTTAACATGTGGAGGAGGATCAATTAAAACCCATGTATTATTGCTAAGTATGGCATCATACTCAGTTTTCATTGCCTATTGCCAAACATGTTCAGTAGATGCCTCCTCAAAAGTGGATGGCTCAGAAGTAGTAACAACCATAGCATAGTTTACCTATTTTTGAGAATTTTTGGGCCCTGTTAAACCAACTTCATCTACTTTCAAGTCAGAAAAATTACTTTGAGCCCATTTTGGATATTTAGACAAATTATTCAAATTAGGGACTTCAGAATTCTCATCATGTGCATCATTCAAAGGGGGACTTAGATAATTTTCAACAATTTCTAAGTCATTAACCTATGAACTTGTAGATGGAGAGGAAAGTGAAGGAATTTGAGTTTCATACCATAACTTTGAAGAGTTATCCCCATTATTCAAACCCTTATCTCTTTTTGTATTTTTCCTCTCTAATCTATCAAGTTGAGAATCAATCTCTGCAGTGTTCATAGTCTCAAACTCATCAAATATTACATCTCGACTCACTATGAATTTGCTTGAATCTTGTGCAAGCAAATGAAACCCATTTTTATCTTTAGAATAACCAAGAAAGATGCATTTTTGACTTCGTGGTTCCAAATTAGTTATGTGTTTAATAGGAACTAAAGCAAAACAAATACATCCAAACACTTTCAAGTGTTTAACTTTTGGTTTAAACCCATACCATGCCTCATATGGAGTTTGTCCTAAAAGTGCAACTGTGGGGGACCTGTTTCTCAAATACACTGCAGTACCAATAGCTTTTGCCCAAAACTTATCATCAAACTATTTATAGTGTAACATGGCACGTGTTGTGCCCTCTAAAGTTCTATTCATCCATTCAAATACTCCATTTTGATGTGGAGTATAAGCATTACTATATTGTCGATGAATGCCATGTTCTCGACAATAATCTATAAATTCATTTGAGGTATACGCACCTCCATTATTTGAATGAAGAGTGGCCAAATGTGAACTTGTTTCTTTTTCGACTAAGTTTAACCAATCAACAAACTTAGCGAAAACTTCAGATTTGTTTTTCATAAAAAATACCCAAGTCATTCGATAAAATTCATCAATAAACAAGACAAAGTATCTACACCCACCAATGGATGACTTTTTCATGTCACATACATCACTATGAACTAACTATAACACTTGTTAGCTCTCCAAGATGACTCTTTAGTAAAGTTTTCTTGATTTTGTTTGCCCAAAACACATGACTCACAAAGAATACTATCTTTGTGAAAAGTGGGCAACCCATTCACCATACCATATCTCTGCAAATCCACTAAAGAGTGGATATTCAAATGTCCATAGCAGAGATGCCATAACCGCTGTGTAGACATAGTACCTGTACCTGTGTCAACAATTGATGCAAGTTTTGTAGTGGGAGGAAGCACTTTACAATACAACTAACCAAGTTTCCATCTTCATATCTTGTATACATTGTTTTCTAATCATCCTTCACTGAATTAATGTAAATGAGCCCATTTTCAAGCACTATTTGATAAACTTTCTTTTGAACATTTACCAAAGAAAGTAAGTGCTTCTTCAATGTGGGAACATACCAAACATCCTCTAAGTATTTTATTGACCCATTAGGAAGAAGAATCCGAAGAGATCCAAGTCCTAGTGGTGTATGCATAGACTTATCTGCTAAGGCAACTAGAGAGAGAGAAGCTTCCTTAAAAGACCAAAAGAAATCTCTCCTAAATGTCATGTGTTTGGTTGCCCTTGTGTCTAAAACCCATACATCTGTGAGCTCATCTCTAGCCTCATATTCAATATAATCAATATGCCCAAAATTAGTGAATGAAGATTCATGGGCAACATTACTGGACTCATCATAGTCATGATTAGCATACTGAGCAGAGTTGGTCTTAGTCACTTTTTGTGGCCTCTGAATTTTATCAAAAGGAATCCTACATTGTGAGGCAATGTGACCAAATTTTCCACATCTATGACACTGAATGTTTGATTTACCTCAACCTCTGCCCCTATATGAGTTGTGACCATGTCCTCGATCACTTGTTTCATGTGAATGTGATTGGTTAGATTGTTGATTATTTGAATGACCCCTACCTCTATTTTGATATCTGCTTCCTCTATAACCTCGAACCCCTTTATAACTATTTCCTCTATTGTTTTGATGTCTAGATGAAGATGAACTAGGCTTTGACTCTAAAACATTGGATTCTTTGGTTTTATTATATTTCTTGGTTAGAGAAAGGTCATGTTGGATGAGAAACTCAGCCAACTGATCAAAGGTGATGCCTATGATCTTGTTAGAGACATGCAACATTTCAACAAAATTCCTATAGGACCCTAGTAGTCCTTTCAAAGCAACAGTGACTATGAGGTCATCATCTAGTTTTCCAAACCCATCCTTAGTGTACTCAGTAGTGATATTTTTCAACTTAGACATATATTCTCCCATATCCCCATCTTCATCTAATGACAAAGTAAACAACTGCATATGAATATCTATCTTCTTATGCTTAGGTTTCTTATCATACAAATCTGACAATGTTTTCCATGCAGTGTAACTATGAGGAGAATTTTCAATATGAACATAAGTATCACAAGTACAACAACATTGAATGAGAGCTAAGGCCTTAGAATCATGCAAGTTAAATACATATAATTTAGCCTGCTCTGTTGGCAATGTGGGATTTTCATTCTTGACAATATCCCATAACTCATTAAAAACTAGTGTAGCCTCCATTAATCATTTCTAATCAGAATAATTAGAAATTGTTAATCTATCACCATCTGAAAGCAAATTTTGAATTTTTGGCATCTTGAAATGAAAGCAAGTGCAGCAGAGAAAAGTGTGACAAAATGCAAAAGAGATGAAACAAATGTCACACTCACTACACAATACACTGCTTCTATGGGGTTTTTCACTTAACCTCTGCGTAGAGCACAAAAGAGAAACAAGAATTTTAATGGGTTTTGCACTTAACCTCACCATAAATCAATGATTACACCCTTATTTTTCTAAATTACAACCTTATTCCACCAATTACAACCTTATATCACCACAACACTATAAAATAAATATGATTGAATTCCCCCTTTTTCAAAAATTTAAAACAATACAATACAATAAGTATGCATTTTACAACTTTTAAGGCATACAAAAAGTTGATTTAAAAGGGAATATTCTTTTTACAAAAAGTATATTTTAAAGTAAAAGAACTTTCTCCAGAAAGAAGGGATTTGAACCCTTGACCTCCTCTTTTGCAAACTTCTTACAAAATGACTTCAACCAATTGCTCTAAGAGCACTTTCAAGATATTATACTAAAACATTTCTACTTATTCTAGATTTTTTTTTATGAGGGAAAAAAAGTTACATTTGTGTAAATAAATTCAAACTTTTCCCTTTTTCAACCTTCTCAAGCAAGCTTCCTCACATGGGACCCAAGGCATAATTTTTGATATCCAAAAAACTTTAGAAACAACAAAAAATATTTCTTAAGTTTTATTGCAGTGCCATGTTTGCCTGGGACACCATAGCTACTCCTGGTAATTTTCTCTTCACCTGTTCTCTCTCCTACAGGCCGTACAAATCCCTACAGGCATGATAAAATGGATTTTACCTAAGTTTTATAAAAAAAAATTGAGATATTTTTTGCAGGGAATGAATTCAAATTGAAGCCATGGTGTTGAAAGGCCGTACCAATCCGTGTAGCTTAGAAAAATGCTAGATTTTTCATTGAGAATGCAAAAATAGGGGTTTAAACAATTTTAACAGGTGTTTATGGATTCAAAAGGGTTGAAAATGAAATGAATCAACAATGGTAGCCATGAATAGAAATTTTTGAGGTTTTTCACAAGTAAACAGGCTATACAAGTCTAATTTTTGCAAAAAAACAATGAATTTAATAACATTTAAATGCTAAAAATTCATTTTTAATGCCAAATTAGGAGTTTGAACACAATTTTAATGGAGTATGAATGATCAAAATGACCAGATGGTGGTATATGAAAAACACAGGTTTAAATGTAAAAAATATTTAAAAAATTAAAATAATTTAATAATTTTTCAAACATTTAAACCAATAATTTTTTTACTATATGGCATACCTTATTTCATGCCAATGAATCCATGTGAATTTAACTTTTGACCTTGTTCCTTTCAAATTCACCAAGGTCCCAAAATTACCATGCTCTAATACCACTGATAACTCCTTGAATAAAATAGTTTGAACCTTGTCCCCACTTAGTGCGAGTGCACAAGTATTTTATTAATATTTAAAAAATAAGTACATAAGGGTGCCTTTACTCCGTTAACCATTTTTCATAGCAAACATTGATTTATATAGTTTTTACCAATGACCAATAAAAACAACTAACCTATAACCAACTATTTACGGGAAACAACTCATAAGGTAGTTCTAATTAATAAATATAAAACATGAAAATTACCTAAAATTAAACTAAGTAACTTTATTTTATGGGGGTGTCTTTACTAAAAGATGCATGCCCCAATTAACAATACTATTAATTAACCTACCAAAAATCTAACCTAATGTTAAGACTTTGGAACAAGTCCTAACATCTAAAATGTCTTTTATATATAGGATTCCAAAATTCTAAATAGGGACATGGAAACACATAAAAATATAAAGAATATTCCATAACATTCCCACATAAGGGTAATAAAAACAAAAAGGGCAAAAGTCTATGAAATAAAAGGAACAATGTTGGTGAACTGTCAATTGTGTTCCACACAATAAAATAACATAAAATGAAGATAATAAGAAGATTAAAAAGAGAGGAGGATATCAAAAAGATCGAAAAACATAGAAAAGAGATAAAATATAAGAAATAGGAGAGAATACGGTGACACATAGAAAGAATAGAGATAGAGAAAAAACATAAAATAAATGCCAATGAGTACCTAAATTGAACTAATTAAATATATGTAAAAAATGACACTAAAAATATTTTAATAATGAATCTTGTACCAAAATTAGGTGTCTAAAACATATAACCATCTCTTAAAAAAATTTCATATCTAAAAGAGAGAATAATATACCAAAAAATAAACTCAAGATAACTATCCTTTTTCTTTATCTACTTTCTCATATCAAAAAAATAATAATAATACATTAAAAAAATTAACTCAAGGTAGTAATTGTTTTTATCTATCTCCTTTCTTTCATGAATTACATGATTATGTATGTTTAAATTCATTTATGTTATGATCTAGTGTGATGTCATTCCATGCATCTTAGAGTTGGTTTTTACTATCTATCATCTTTGTTGAAAGTTATGTATATTGAAGCACAACTATGTCTAAGACTTTCTCATATTCCTCAAACAAAACAAATATTGCCTTAGTTTCCATGCATAGTTTATGGAATTGATATTTGATGTCCTAAAATCATTTATTTGTGGCCCAATCCTAAGTTAACTTGGTGAGAAGAGTAGTGAAAATTTTCTCTTTTAACATGACTTGGCCACACATAAGCTATTGTGCCAATATTAGGTAGGTTTCATCAATCATCTTGCATGACTTTGTAAATCACTCATGCAACTCATCATTATTCGTACACAACTACATATTTTCTTGTTCAATCTTAGCTTCCTTCTATGTCATGGATCTTTGAAATATAAGAATACCTTCTATCTACTTCATGAATGGAAGTTATGAAACATATATATCAATTCCTTATGCTAAAGTATGTAGGGAAAATTTGGTCATATAATCCATAAAAATTGTTGGTTTTGTCTTATTTGTGTGACCAAGAGAGTAAAAGTGGTGCATTTTGGTGTTGGTGCCTTGAAACCTATCCACTAGGATTTGATGGACTTGCTATTTTATTTCAAATATTCCTCTTGGGTTTCTATTTATGCTAATCCCAAACTCAGAGAAGTTCTAGACAGTTGTGATTGTGCTTTAGCTGGTGAAACTTATCTTTATCTAGCTCCTTGTTGCTACTACTATCCTGAAATTTATTAACCTTCTATTATTTGAACTTTCCCCATAGCTAGCTGGCTAATTTTGTGGCCTAATCATGTAACTTCTTCTCTAGATCTTATTTATCCTTCACAACTTTATTGTCTTTGTATTTTTGTGTTTATTCTATGTGGCCTTTTTCCTTTTCTCCTTTGTTTGGACAAGACTTCTCTATGTTTTTTCTTGGCTACCTTGGCTACTCTTTTTGCCTCAGCTTGATTTTGTTGTTCCTTATCTTAAGCAATTTTTTTTACCTCATAATTTTGCTACTAGATCAAAGCGTCCTTATATTTTTGAGCCTTCTCCTCAACTACTCTATCTTTTATTGTATTGGCCTTGGTAGTGTTGTGTGTTGGTTGTTCCTCTTTTTTGAGATTTCATTTGTGGTTGATATGTATGATATTACCTATGAGGCTCTTCTAGTTGTCTTTGTTCTTATTTTTCACCTTGATGCAGAGGACTAATAATAATTTAGTTCTATTTGGCATAGTGATAGGAACAAATCCATGATTATGTAAGTACTTGAGCATTTTTATTATTGTTTCCATTACAAGCTATATTATGGTGGTGTTTTATTTTGTGGCATTGAACCTATTATTTAGGATATAGAGGATCATGAAACTATATATAGCTAGTTTTGATCCATCTTTGGTCATTGGTAAAATTATTTGTATCATTTCATTATTGATAGGTGTTATAGTAGCATTATGTCTGAGACATTTTTATAGGCCTGGACATATGAGCACATTATAGTCATTAAAATAATATGGCTTCTTATTGCTGGGTAGACATTGGTAGAGCCTTATGCAACATGACGGGTGCATATATGGGATCATAAGAATTTTTTTTGGGATATTAGGATATTTGAGTAGGAATTTGATAATTTATGTGAAGATAAAATAATTTGTAGACCATACAGATTAAATCTCAACTGGCAAGAGGATGCTCACATGATGTGATAAATAAGAATGACTAGATGGTATATGGATCAACATGGTTATCTATATTTTTTTAGTTTGATCATGTTGTTTGGTATTTTGGCATTTGTCCAGATAGGCCTCAAGCATAGCATGTGCATAGGTGATCTATGATATGCCAACTATGATTTGGAGAGGTGCGGGCCCCTAGGCCAAATGAGATTAACCAAAAAATATGAGGGATATAGATACTACTTTTGTTAATTTGGGACCAGATAATGCAAGGGTCACTAACTAGTATATTACATGGTCCACAAGGGCATAACTAATTACTATTTTTACACCTATAACAATAGTAGGTGATGACGATGGTAGTGGAGGTGGGATTGGTGGTGGCATATGTTGTGATGTATCCTTTTCATATGTAGTGAAATACAAGGTAGTAGGAGGATATTGTGAAATATAAAGGGCCATTATGGCACTAGGCCCCTAGTAGATGAAACCCCTATAGATGATGGTAAGTATGTAATATAAATGTTTTATAATTTTTGTATTGTATATTTCCTTTGATATTTCAAATTCCAATGATTTTTTTATTTCAAACTATTGTAGTATTGGTTAGTTAGATTCCTATAATTATTTTATTTTTGTGTTTGTTTACTTATGATATTCTATAGGTGAAGGGATACCTATGAGAAAGGGACTAGGCATATTTGTTTGACCCTATAGCATAGTTAAGAGCACTATTTTTTGGAGTAGTAGAGTATGATGATGCTGAAGCCCTAGTGAGACAAATTTTAGAGTGCTCATAGTAGGTAGAGGGACTAAGTGAAGCACTTATGACTCCAATTCTAGGGAATGTCATGATAATGAATCTTATAGCTAAGTTAGGACAGGTAAATTAGGCTAACAAATAACCTAGTTATATATAGAGGTTAGTTGGAATGACAAATATGGTAGTATAATGAATTCCAATTGCCCTTAGACATAGCTGAGAGTAGTGCCATGGGAATACCTAGGCTAGAGATAGGTATTTGAGTGGTAATTACCACTCTACACCACCTCGTAGAATGTGGCTTTATTTATGAGACATTAAGCCATTGTGATCTCTACACACCTCCCCACACACACACACACACACATGTGTGTGTGTGTATATGTATGTATGTATGTATGTATGTATATGTATCTAAATACATACATACATGTATATTGATTTTTTGACTTGTGTTTCCTATGTGTTTATGTATGTATGTATTTGATATCCCATGTTTTGAATTTTAACTTTCTAAGTGTTTGTCCTAGACATGTATGTTTTAGATGTCAATATGACAAATAATATTATACAAATGTGCATCATGGAAAATAACATGTGATGAAAAATCAATTATAATGTGTGATATAAACATATGATAAAAATGGGCATATATTACAATGATGTATGTGTTGAAGTTCATAATAAGTATGAAGTAAAAATAACCAATGATATGCATACAAGTAGATTAATCAAAGTGTACAATATGCATAGGCATGGGTTCATGACTTGTAGTAACATAAGGAGATGAATCCTTATCTACTAAATTCACACCTATAGAATATTGAATTATTTCATTAAAATCAAACACTGTGGGAGATGGAATACAGAGTGATTGTTACTTAGGTATTTTTGGTTCTCAAATGATATAATGAGTAAAACAATTATGATTTAGTACCCATTTAAGTTGTTTTTAAAATTTAATATTATCTACCTTTGGATATTCTACTTTCATTTCTGTTTTTCCATCTCTTGCAATATAAATTTAATAACCTTAGAAATAAAAAGATATGTGATCAAAAACATTATCAAGTGTCACAATTATTTATTTTTTCCAAGGCGAACATAATATAACATTGTACTTTTAAAAATTTAGCATTATGTGAAATGTAGTAAGACATTTTTGGAGACAATAGATATAGAAAATTGAATGTATCCCATTGAACATACATATCCTGAGAAATAAATATTAGTCAAATGTTAAACATAATATCTAAGTGGATTAATAAATTTAACATTACACATATTAAATTAATCTTTTTCATCAATCATAATCCTTTAACATTGTTGTCCATCTATATAAACACTAATGACCAAAGGTTGCACATTTAAATATAATTTTTGGTAAATTTTTTGGAAACCATGATTGTATCTTTGTTCTTTGTAGGGTGTTTTTTTATGGTCTTCTTTCTTAATTACCTATTTTATAGGAAATTATATATTAGGTATCTATTTCATAGTAGATGACACATTATGTAGTGTAGTTTTCTAAATTTTAGGAGGCATATTCATGTCACGTGGATGTCTAATAAGTTGAATGTCACCATTCTCAATATGATAATGAATTTTATCTTACAAGGCATGGCATATATTTGTTCAATGTACATAAGTTATATGATAGGCACAATAATATGTGTGTGTGCATGTGCCCACATGGCACATTATATGCATCATGATCCCTAATTGGAGGAATTATAATCAATTTCAATTTAAGAATCAATTTCTTAATATTTCACTTGGAATATATTTTAGCTTATAAAGTTGTCATGATCCACTAAGGGAAGGCATAGGACTTCATATACATGTTACCATTTTTATATAAAATGGTACATGTGTATTCATTTAAAGGACTTGGCTTTTAGGTGGAGAATCACAAACAAGTGTGATTGTTATGATTAAGAATTTTATATTGTGAAAGCTCCATTTTTTATGACATAGAATCATAACAAAGACATTTTAAAGTTTCACAAGTATGATAAGGTAATTTATCTTAAAAATGAAATACGAAACACCTAGAAAAATTTATTATTTCTCTAGGTTTGTTGGATTATATATAATTTGATGCATTCTAAACTTGAATCTAAAAATATATCCACAAACATGTTTGGAGTTTCCTTGATGAAAATATGGAATTGGTTTAAATGTGACATGCGATTCCTTAGTGTTTATATTTTTTAATAAAAAATCCTCCTCCAATTTAAATAATCTATTTAAGGAATCAATAAGGAGCTTGTGAAACCAATATAAATTATGAACCATTTAGATTATAGGGAATATTGTAAGAATGATTATATCATTTGCACTACATTTCCCAAAAGAAGCACAAAAATAATTAAAATGTAAGTAAGGATTTCTATACCCATCAAATAAAGAGAATGTAGGCATTGTAAAATCACGGGGTAAAGGTGAGTTAGTGATCCTAGACACTATGAGTTAACCATATACAAAACTAGAATTGACCCAAGAATAGGATGTAACATATTCGAGAGATAAAGATTGTACTTTCCAACATAAGCCACTTATTTCATGCATCATAGTCAAAATATCATGGGAATAAACACAAGGACTCTTAAGGGGTCCATTTAAGGGTTGAATCTTACAATTAATGGTAAATATGGGCACAATATTAGAAATGGAGGGGGAAGACAAACAATGATCACAAAGCCTATAAGATGAAATAATGAAATTGTAGGCTTTAAGGGGATATATATGAGAATCTTGTACATTAACTAATTCATTAACCATATTCACAATTTCATTAATAGAAGAATGATTTTTCATAAGATGTGCTTTAATTTTTTGAAAAATAAAACTATTAACCTTTTTGTGACTAACATTACAATTATAATTTCCATCATTCGACTTACACATGTTTTCCTTCAACAAAGACAAAGCATTTAAATCTATATTGATAATTGAACCATAAATCTAGCTAAACAAGGGCACAAACTATGAGCAAACAAAGGGAAAGACATCCTAAGGATGGGCCAGTGAAAAACAACCTTAAAATCATAAATAAAAATGAATGAAAAATAACAAATTTAGAGGAATAAGAGCATAAGAAACCCTAGGTTAGATGTAGGAGTTTTAGGTTCAGCAAAATGATTTAACTAAAATGTAGATAAAGTTAATTAAACTACATATAATGAATTTAAATGGATGAATAAGGGAGATCACTAAATATAAAGTCTAAAAAAATGCCTATATCATCATCATGGCTAAAAACATGATTACATGAAATAACTAAAAGCCAACACAAGCTAAAACAATGAAAATAAAAAGAAAATATTGAAATCAAACACAACTAGTTGTTGTATTGAAATTTGGAGACTAAAATCATAATTTTAAAGTGACTTCCCAACTACTCTATAAATTTGATTGTCATCTATTTTTGGGACATATTTGACACTATGCCAAATGTGTACTAGATAGAGTTGATGACCTGCCAAATACTCACCTATACAACCATTGAATGTGTACTCATGCACTGAATGTGATCTCTACTCTATTTTATATTTTGAATTTCTTTATAAAAGCGCACTATCAAAATGTTGAGCAGTCTTGTGTGACTGCTTCATAAAATTTTCAAGTAGAATGTCTGATTTTATCTTCTATTTGACTTCTTGACTTGATTCATCAAAATATCTGGTAAATATAAAATTAAGAACAATAAAATAAATAGTTGAATCGAGAAATCTTCAAGGAGTTGTAGCTACATATTCTACACACTAGAATTTGAGATAATGTAATTCTAATGCAGTGTGAATAGAATTTGTGAGAAATATTATTT